>VZTV01114234.1:1898-16722 GCA_013400875.1 Anhinga rufa | reverse complement strand
TGACCTTTTTATTCACCAGACAGTGTTGTGACAATGCCTGAGTAGAGGGGACCACCTAGAAAAGTACTTTTTTCTCTGAAGGAAAAAGTAATTTCTTAAAATGTGATGTAATAGGGGGTTTGGTTCTCCTCCCTGAGTCTCATACCAGTACCAGCCCAGCATTACAGCCATTCACGCTGCTGACAAAGAAACAGGCTTGGTGAGGACAGATGCTTAAGCAGGTAAACTCTCCTGCTTCAGTGTATATTGTCCCATGTCAGACATGAGGTACATTTATATCTTCTCCTACCAGTTAATCTACATAATTCAAGTAATAGAAACTGATTCTTTTAATGCTAAAAGTTATGCCAATTACATATTATTCAGTTATGAGTTTGTTATTCTGAGTCTCTCATTGTTAGGGGGAAGAGGAGAATGGTATTTTAGAAGTAGTCGGTTGCCCTGCAGTACAGCTGTGTTATAGTGCGTCTTACACCCATGAAAGTTTTAACAAGCTTAATGAATTTAAGATGACTTCTTGAGAACTTAACTGTGCAACTCTATAGTCTCTAGACAAAGTTATATTACAGGCACATGTAAACAACATACATCTGATTTGTCCTTTTCCAGTCCTACATTTTCCCAATTGCATGGGTGCAGAATATGTGCTCTGCTTTCAGTTCCCATACAGTTTCCACTGAATCCCACTTCATAACCACATTGAATAAATAAAATATGATCTCTGTGTTTGGAAAGTTTCCTGGTTTTCTTACCTGGATTCATAGTTTATATACACATAGTATACTAACCATATTAAAATAATAAAAAACGTATATGCAAAACCTATATATTATCATTTAGTGATCCCTTTTTAGTTAGGGAAGAAAATAATGACTCAGCCCCAGAACAAATGAAACTTACATTTACGGAAGGCAGAAAAATGAGTGTCAAAATTAGTTCAGAGGTGGCAGTAGCTCTTAATTTTGAACATTAGCTGCGGTGAATTGTTCTTCCCATGGTCATACTGAACCAAACAATAATAGCTCTGGTTGCCATCTTGTGCTAAGACTTCAGTGAGAACCTTGCTTGAGAAGTCTGGATGCTTTTGCAGTGTTAAATGCATTGCTATTTCTGGCCCTGATTTTTGTTTTGCTTCTCAAACAATAGTTTGGAATTTATATTGAACGCAGAATATTTTTAATATTAACATTAGATTTGAAATGCTATCCTGATCCTTGGTGAATATAAACTGGCATAACTCCTTTGGTGACAGTGGAGGGAAGTGTTAGCACATATGGATCCTGACACTTTTCTTGTTCCTGTTTTATAAACGGATCATAGTATGAGCCGCTTCAAGAAACCCAGCTTCTTCAGCTGCTAGACGAGCCATGCCTACCAAAATCTATTGCATAGCTATGTTTAGTGCCACTGGATTTTGCTTATATATATCGGATTCAGAGATGTATTGAGCCATCATACGAGAAAATTTTTCCAAGTGGGGATAGTATCTCCCCTCCTTCCCATTGCCTGCTCCCTCACTGTTCTATGACCCCTTTTGCTATGAAGTCGTTTTCATAATGTTCTTACAAGAGGTGCTCTCCTGAAGCTGTGACTCATCTCTTTGTGGCTGTTGGTATGTTCTGCTGGCAGCCAGGGGAGGCTGATGGAGGGCAACGCTCCGGCAGACAGCCCTCTCCAAAAGAGCTGTAGAGAACAGAGAGTTAATAGGAGGGAGTGGATTCCGTGTTTGGAAAAAAAAAATTTTTAAATGTTAGCTTGCTGCTAGTAATTTATTACACCCGGACTGTGTCCTTACTGCAGAACCTCATAAATAATATTTCATTTAAGATTTCCAAGGATGGAGTGAGGAATTTAAGGACCAGACTGAAGGAAGCATATTTGTATCATCACTGTCTTTAATTCGCTGCTGTTTGTAAACTAGTAGAAGATTGCGGATTCAGGGACTACTAATAAATACAGTGTATTGAACTGGTATATGTTTAAAAACCCAGATTTTTTATTACTTTAGCTCTAAGCTTATCTCTGACACCTTGAGATGCTCAGAGGGTTCAGTTTTCAGTAACAATGGTAACACATATGCATGAGAGATGTAAATTAGAGGCAAACAAATTTCTGCTCATAGAAATTATTGTAGTGGAAGAGTGATTTATATCAGCTGTCCGACTGGCTTTTGGAAAGTAAATGACACCAGCTGGGACTCCTGTGCTTTCCTAAATTGGTGGGCTAGGTCTTCAGCTGGAAGAGGGGAGGCAGTTCAGGTGGAGTCGGGAGAACCTTGGGCACTTGCATGAGCTGAGGATTTGTCTCAAACTTGTCTTCCATGTTCAATGTAAATCACATCGTGCAGCATCTTTGAACTTAAGGGAGTACTAGTAACTTAAGAGAGTATTAGTATAATTCCAGCTCCAGCTAGTAAGAAACAAGTTAATATATCAGCCACCCCATATGAACCACATTTCATCTTGTGGTAGGGAGGTGTCCCTTCTGCACCCAAAGAAACGCCCCAGCACAGGACTGTGAGTGCTTAGGATTGAGGTGCCTTGATGAACGAGATATGGAAACTTGCAGGGAGTGGGTTTAGGGAGCTGAGACCATGGGGCAGCAGGGCTTTCATGAATGTGCAACTCTTGTGGGGAGATAAGTGGGAATTTAAAAGCATCTGATGCTCTTTTTGTTACATGAGGTTTAATCTGCTGAACCTGGAACAGAGAGACTTAGAAGGGAAATAATCCGCTTTTCTAAACAGTTCTTCTTGGAGAAAAAAATGGAGATTTTCAAGAGAGCCAGAGGCAATGAGATCCTGCATTCCTGTTAAATAATTCTGTTAAGCCCAGACAAAACTGATGCGGAAATAAGAAAATGAGTAGTTTGATAGGGCACAGCTTGATGTCCCAGTGACTTTGAGATTGTTGGCCTGTAAAGGAAATCAGGAGTGGCTGGACTGTCCCCAAAGTGCTGCAAAGGAGGACAGGGGTTAACTCTGCAGTTCGAGTCAGCGGTGTTTGCTGTGGACCGCAGGGAGATACTCTGGACCCTACTTTCTAGCACACTAGTGGCAACCAAACATTAACTACTGTCATATAGAAAAGCTTTACTAGCATGGAGAGACCAGTCTTATCCATGGAGCTGGTTCTTCCAAGATGGATATGAGGGAGCTGACACTGTCCTCCTTCGTGTGATTTTTGGTCTCTTTCTAGAGAGAGCACCACTGTGAACTCACTCAATTTACCTCCAAAAGATAAATTTTTGTTTTACTTGCTTTTTTCTTGAACCTTTTACAAGTATCCTCATCTCAGGCTGAGTTCTTCAATGGGTATTTGTACATACCAGTGGACAACAGTGTCAAGCTACGTTGTGTTTTTAAACATGGTTCCCACAATAGGATAGCGTTGCCTCCATTTACAAATAGGAAAATTAATTGCTACGGTGTTCAGATTTCTGAAGGTTTGCTGTGACTAAACTTTGGGGCGTTGAGCATGTAGCAGGATGTGCTGTTGGACCCAGGTTGTCTTATGTGAAGCATTGGATACACTGAGACACCAGAAGCATATGGAGAACGTATGTTCAGTGTCTCAATTTGGATCTTCTAGCAGCAATGGTCAAGAATTTACGGAAGCTAAAGAAATGGAATGGGGGCTAATGGAAGCAGAAGAGGGGGAAAGGAGTATTTTCTCTTTCCCTTTCATTGTTAAGCATGAATTAATGACTTCTATTAAGGCAGAATCTTTCAGCCTAAAGTAAATCCAAGCACTTTACAAACCAGTCTGTCTCAAGATTATTTTTCATTGGAGGACATTTCTATGCAAAAGTGTAGGTGCAGCATTACGGATGTCATTGAGCTGTCTGTAGTAAAATTATTTTGCCTATCTCTGGAAGCACACCTACAACGCAGATTCAGCCACCGGGTCCTGCTTTGCCTTTGTGTATCTTGCACTGAAGCCTGTGTCACACCCGCTGCACTGCAATTGCTCCCCAGCCAGTTGGAGCAGTAACGGCTCAAATGTGTGTCTACCTGAATGGTAGGTCACGTTAGGTTTTAAAAATGTAAAAGCAGGCACACCACCTTTCAGCTTGACACAGAATTGGTTCCCAGCAGCTTGGGCTGGGAGGGATTACATCTGTAACGGGACCCACCATGAGGATACAGCTGAACATTGTACAGTTGCCCAAGGTACTGAAGACAAAACTTCAGCCAAGATACTCAGTAAAACTCTTCAGGTTTTATTGTCACAGGTGTTCTTCATTACCGCAACTGATCAGGTGCTGACTTTTTTTCCCTAGCCATCATCAGGAGCATGGGCTCCCCTTGCCAGACTGGGAACAATTACTCAGTCCATATTCAGAAGGAGAGGGTCATGTATAGAATTATAGCAGTGGCGTCATCTGCATGCCCTGGTGCAGAGACTGCCTCAATATTTGGCTGATCAGATCCCTTTTATAACCCAGTGGGGCCTATTCTGCTAATGCCCGTGGTGAATCAAAGCATCTTTTATACATCTCATTGGGAAATATTTTTCTGAAGGGTAGCAGCTTGGATTCATACTGCGTCTGAAATTTCAAATACGTTGGTTAGTTGTGATTAATGCAAATGATGGGTCATTGCTCCCAGGCTCCATAAAGCATGATTGTTATAACCAAGAGAACTGGAAGAAGGCACTGGGAAAGAAGTAGGCTATCTTCCCCAGAGGGATCAGGAAAATTAAGCTAATGACATAAGGTGTGTTGGCTGGACTAAAGCTTAAAATAAATTTTGTGAGTTTTGCTTTCACACAATGTAATTGCATGTATGTACATGGTCCTTGTTGGGAGAGCTCTGGATAAATCCCTGTCTGGATTGTTTGTCTCTGTGTCACAGTCTGGCAGTAGGTTTTGTGAAACCTGGTGTTGCATCTCATGTAGCATTTTTCATGTGAATATTAGTGCATGAAACTAAAATACACTTGAGTGAATATAAAAGTAAACCCAATAGAAGCATAAGCACAATCAAAATGAATTTGTAAATTGGGGAAAAGGAGGAGGAGGGGGGAGTAACTAATATTTGCAGTTCTTGCCGTGATTGTCAGATGTTCATTTGGATGACGTATGTGAAATGTAGTAGCAACCTGCATCTAAATGCATCAAAATTAGTTGGAGAGACATGGCTAAGTGCCACGCACTGCTCGAATGCAAAAACACCAATCTGCACATCTGTCTTGCAGCACGCCATGAGGAGGATGGAGAGAAGCTGCCAGCTCTGCAGATGGGTAGCTGGCTTTCTTTTCCCACGTTGTGGCACACCTGGGTCATCGTCACTGCAGCATTACTTTTTTTTTCTAATAATCTACCTGCCTATGTGATACTTTGGCATGTGGCAGCGCATATGATGGTTTGTTTGACTCTGAGCAAGCTGGCATTTTTAAGAGTATCATCCATTCTCAGCAGCAATTTTTAAAATATCTTTTTACTCAGTTATCACAGAATCACTGAATCCCAGAAAGGCAGGGGTTGGAAGGGACCTCTGGGGATCCCCTCATCCAGCCCCCTGCGTGAGCAGCACACCCAGAGCAGGGGCACAGGACCGTGTCCAGGCGGGGTGTGAATGGCTCCAGGGAAGGAGACTCCACAGCCTCTCTGGGCAGCCTGGGCCGCTGCTCTGGCACCCGCACAGCAAAGGGGTTTTGCCTCAGATTTCAGTGGAACCCCCTGTGTTCCAACTTGTGCCCGTTGCCCCTTGTCCTGTCATCGGGCACCACTGAGAAGAGCCCAGTCCCATACTCCTGACACCCGCCCTTCAGGTACTGATAAGCACTGAGGAGATCCCCCTCAGCCTTCTCTTCTCCAGGCTGAACAAGCCCAGCTCTCCAGCCTGCCCAGGGCTCGCTGGATGGCAGCACAGCCTTCTGGTGTATCAGCCGCTCCTCCCAGCTTGGTGCCATCGGCGAACTTGCTGAGGCTACACTCCATCCCTTCATCCAGGTCACTGATGGATATATTGAACAGGACTGGACCCAGCACAGACCCTTGGGGGACACCACTAGTTACTGGCCTCCAGCCAGACTCTGCCCCGTTGATGACAACTCTCTGGGTCCTGTTGTTGAGCCAGTTCTCCATCCACCTCACTGTCCACTCATCCAACCCACACTTCCTTAGCTTGGCTATGAGGATGTTATGGGTGACAGTGTCAAATGCCTTGCTGAAGTCAAGGTAAACAACATCCACTGCTCTCCCTTCATCGACCCAGCCAGTCACCCCATTGCAGAAGGCTATCAGGTTGGTCAAGCATGATCTTCGGAGTACTCTGGAAACNGGCTCAGCAAGGACTTCCGCCAGCTCCTTCAGCACTCATGAGTGCATCCCATCAGGGGGCAAGGATTTGCAAGGATCCAGTTTGCCTAGGTGATCTCTGACCCAATCCTCCTCAACCAAGGGGAAATCTTTTCTCCACATTTTTTTCTCTCACCTCTGGGGGCTGGGATGCCTGAGGGCCAGCCTTAGCAGTGAAGACCAAAGCAAAGGCATCATTCAGTAACTCTGCCTTCTCTGCATCCTGCGTCACCAGGGCCCCCGCCTCATTCAGCAGTGGGCCCACGGTATCCCCAGTCTGTCTTTTACTGCTGATGTATTTAAAGAAGCCCTTCTCATTGTCCTTGACATCCCCCACCAGATTTAATTCCAAGTGGGTCTTGGTTCTGCTTCCAAGAGGCTAACTGAAACCCCTGGATAGAGCATCCCTGCAATTGCTGAGGTTTGATTCTATTCTGCAGTGTAGTCTTGGTGCTGTTCCACATGGATTGGAGGCAGGTCATACTGGCTCTGCAGACAGTTCACAGTTCAGATAGTTACAACCCTTCTCTTCTGCCAAACTCCCATATCCCTCTTGCACTGTTCCTTTTCATCACTCTTGTCCTGAAAACTATAACTATTAGTATTTGTATTTATAGCAGAGCCTCCCACCCAAATCAAAATGAGGTTTTCCTTCTGCTGGTCACTGTAAATGTCTGATACATAGACTAGGGAGACTTCTCTGTTGAGCTGTGTTGTGGTGGGACAGTGTTCCCACACCCACCGCTGACCCTTCAAAAAGTTACAGGTATAAACAGTCATGAAGTTACTTCCAAAACACATCAAAACGTACATAATTCTGCCCTGGATAAGGTCATTCTTGTTTATGGATTTCTCTCAATTTAAATTTCCACTGCCATTTTCGCAGCTAAATATTACCATGATAGGCACAAAAATGGAAAAAGATGGTATTCTCTTGTCTTGAACAATTCTGACTTCTGTCTTCATGGAAAAAAAGTTGAGTCAGCCTAGAAACATGCCTCCTATTTGCCTAAGTCAAAAATATTCCTGGATGAGAGACAGTCATTGCTGCTTCACAGAGACCTTGTGTCAAAAGAGGTGGCATTCCTTTGGCAGTGAAAAGGCATTTCAGGAGGGTGGATGACTTCCACAGAAATGTAGTGAGGAAGAGCCTGCCAATACTGGGCAAAAGACTTCTGGGCTAATGCAAAAGAGCTCCTTCACCTTGCAGACTTACCCGAACTGAAACAATTGCTTGGAATATTGCATCTTTTAGTGTAGGTGAGTGCCTTCCTCTTCCGCCTAGTAACTGGGTTGTAGGTTATATGTTTTCACGATGTTGTAGGTCTGATAAGTCAGGAGTTTTTTGGTTTGGTTTGGTTTGGGGTTTTTGGAGAATATGGGAGGAACTAGCAGGAGCAAGGATGAAGGAGACGGGAAACCGTTTTGCCTTTCTCATAGAATTGGCTAGGAATAGGTAATTTACCTAGGGCCTGGAGATGTAAATTGTTAGTACTTTCCTGGAAGTTCATGATATCCAGCAGCTATGGTAGATAAAGCCCAGCAGCACAAGTTAAAAGGATCAAGAATGGCTTGACTTCACAAGATCTACTATCACCTGTGGCCAAGGGAAAACCTCAGAGCTTTTAACAAATTTTTCTGTTTGATATTTTCTGTCTTCCTCAGTAGGAAACAAGCAGAGCCTTTAAAAGCAAGCTGAATCCTGTGGTAATTTAAATGAGACCTGCTCCGTGCTTTGTCTGTGACAGGAGCATTGCAATCCTTCCAAATGATCTACTATTAAATACATAAGAAATTTGGAGCCTGTTGCTTTGTACCCACCCGTTACCTGTCTTTAGTCATCTGTGTCTACATCAGCGCCAAAAGGCAAATAGCATCAAAACAGAACTATGCTTTTATTAATGCAAGTCCTCCCTGAAACTCATGGAAGAGACACATTGATTTGTAGCAAACTTAAGAACCCAGAAGCCTGAGAATCCCACCCTGGATCAGTCCAAGGGTCTACCTAGTCCCCATCTCTAACAGAGAGGGAGTCTTTGATGAGGAAGAACATTTGAAGCTTCATTTCTTTTCACAAATAGGACATTCAGTCAACCTAAAAAAATATCTTGAAAGTTACTTCTAAACCATTGCCCAATGCTAAAGAAAGCAGAGCAGTGTTTTCCATCAATCTGGAAGATGTCTGATTGAATTCAATAGTAATATCTACCTGTCCAAATTAACAGGCATAACAGTTTCCAGTACTGGAGCCTCCAGAAAAGTTCATGCTCCACACCAACCTAGATCATATGATAGCTGGAAGGGAATTTTGACTTCTTTACTGTTGCTATTTTAGAAGCACCTGGAGAACAGATTTAATAAATATGAAATGTCCCAGAACTTGTCTATTCCTCCAGACAAAGGGAACTCGAATCCCCAAATTCGAAGCCCTGCTATAATTTTATGAACTCTGCAGTGAGGTGAAGTTATTGCTAACAGGAATATGTCCTCTTCTAGACATGCGGTATCAGCAAGGCACTGATGGGCATATCATATCATTTATTTATAAGAGATTGTCTTCCTCAGGCATAAAAATATACTTTCCTCATTAGCACAGAGGGAGGAGGGTTCAGTCTGCGTGTGCTGGGAGACACGGGGGCACCAGATGATGAAAATCCAAGTAACTCATTGAGGGCTCCAAGTTGGGCAGTGAAGAAACCTGGATTACTGTAGTGCTTGCTTCTTCTGCTTATGTTTGTCTGGAGAACGTACTTAACTTCATGGGCTTACTCGAGGCTTACACTTATGAGACCAAGAACCAAACTACTTCATAGGTCATCTTCCTTGGTCCTCCATCTCCTGCAAGTTATATTTAAATCATACAGCTTTGGTCATCCTGAAATAACATCAGACATATCCAGAGAGCCTTTTGGCCCTTCAGGCCTCCTAGACGTCTCAGTGAGGGACAGCAGAGGTTATACTTTTTGGAGGGATGACTCATATGCTTGCCATGGGCAGAGACTCAACTATTCCATGGACTAAGATCCCCTGCAAGCTGGCCAAGCAGAAAAGTTGGCTTTAACTATAAAGGTAGCTGGTAGCCTGCCCTTCACTTGGAGGTAAGAGGAGTTGGATAGATGCCACTATGGGAGGGTACTTCAAAAATAGGGACAGAAATGAGGAAAATGTTAAAATGGAGAGAAAATGCTGGTTAAAGAGCCTGTTATAAACACCTCTGAAGGCTCACCAATGTAAGGCCTAAGTGCTAATAGAGATCAGCAGATCTCATGCCTAACTAACAAAAGGAGGGAGACTTGGGAGCTAGCTCTGGATAAAAGTTTTTTAAGAAACATACTTTTTAACATTCAATTACATCATATTGTTTCCAAAACAGAGAAATTTATCTCTAGGTTTAACAAGCAATTTAATAACATGGATGTATCTGCAGTTTTGCTCCTGGGGGAATTGGGAATTGCTTCCTCAGTCTAATCTCAGGGTTTGCTTCTTCTCATGCAGCTTCCTGAAATGCTGTGAGCCTCCAGTCACTGTGTGATTAGATCTGCTTTTTACAGAAAACTTGAATTGGTAGATCCCACAGCATCGGTGTGTGGTCAGTGTCTTCTGCTGCATTTTACAAGTAGAAGAACTGAGGCACAGAGTGGGAGGATGTAAGAATGGGTGAAATGGTCTTTGGTACCAGCTCCTTAGAAATGGGGGGGCTTGTCAGCTCCCTAGCAAAGCTTTGTAATTTCAGTTTCTGAGGCTGTATCTATTCTGCCATCTTACCCTAGAACACAGATTCACAGAAAGTCAAATGCTTTCATCATTCACATTACCTACATGTTGACTCCCCCTTAGCTTCCCAGCTCCCAGGTTTGGGGACAGACGGATGGCATGCCATGGCTGGTACTTAGGGACAAGGCAGCGTACCAGAAAGCCCAACTGCTGCGTGGTTTAGACACAGCTTACTGCCGCTGTGGCTGGCCCTGGCTCATCAGGCAGGGAAACTCGGATACATAGAGGGTCTTGCTCTGACCCTCCAAGCAGTATGGGCACAGATAGCTTGAGCCATCTGCCTCCAGCATTTTCAGCTTGATACTGTTGAGGTTGAGTTCAGTGTAGTCTGAACAGCAAAGGATTTCAGCACACATCTAACCAAAAGCACATCACCGGTGGGATTCCCTTGAGCTGTGCATTTGTGATGTGGGACTTGCGTGGGACCAGACCTGCTGCCGTTTGCTGCGGGCAGGGTCCTTGCCAGCACCCAACATGGGTGAACTTGGTTCATTCTTTCAAACAATGCCTTTTGAAAAAGCACGTGACCTCTCCTTTTGCTAAATAAATACTATTTGGGGGTTGTTTCCTTCATAATTGGCTTCTAGAACTAATTATCTTATAAATCCTTTTCTTAAAGGTCATTATAACTTTTCTGCCTGCTCTTTATAAACAGTTGTGTTGTAAGCCTTGGGGTTTTCTCAGCTTTTAGGCATTTTTGTAACTTCAACCTTCCACCTGCCTAGTTTACTTCAAGGCATGCTTCAAATGTCCCAGACATAATGGCTTTAACAGTATGTCCCTCCTGTAGGTGGCAGTTAGCAGCGGTAAGACACCCAGAGACCAGGTTTTAATCAGCCTTGACTGAAGACTAAGAATGATTCACTCCTGTCAGCACTGGGCAACACAACAAACAGCTCTCCAGCAAATCACTTAAGCAGAAATATGTTGGCATGTTTCTATAGCAACTAAGGAAAAATATTTCACACAAAAGTCCATCTGCTGCAACATAGAGGGAGATCTGGCCAAGGATCCTGTTACAAATTAATCTTAATTTGCAAATTTTATTTTTGCAAACCTCACGCAGCCACTTGCACAAAAAGGCGGAACGTAAGTAGAGGAAAGACAATTGATTTTTAGATAGAGGCTGTCAATTAATCAACAAACTGGTAATTAATTTGGGAAGCAGTGATTGTCTGAGGATGAAAAATCACAGTGCATTTGAGAGGTATTCATCTTCATTGTTGTTTACCAATCAGGCTGCATCACACCATCTTGTATGCAGCATATTTGGAAACACACTTTGTTTTTTCAAAGGAGGCTAGTAGCAAGCATCCAATATTTTATTTTAAAACCATTTTGGTTTGATTTACTTGTAAAGAGTTACTCAAATTTATTCAACCATATAAAATGCTTTGTAGAAGCCATCAAAGTGAGGAGAGGGGGAAAAACCAATGCGATAATTTGAACTGCAATGCATTTTATTTTATGTGATGTCAACACTTCAAAGCCTATTGGAGCTGTGTTCGGGAGATCTGAAACATTTTACGGGGTGCTTGGTGTCTGTGCTACAAACCATCTCCAACTATAGATACTCTTGCACAATGTTCACATGCTGCTGCCAGTGTTCCTTTCTTTCTCCCTCACTAGCTGCTTTCTGTGTCTCCTCTGGCAGTTTTACAGAGCCCCCAAAAATAAGTTTTAAAAAAAAAATCCAAAAACCAATATGAACTTTCATCCTGCTAGGAAGCATGTAGACCAGTGTCCTAGAAGGTGTGCCAGGTCTCCAGGGGCTGTGTCGAGGAGAAGAGAACTCCTGCCTGACTAGGTTATATCACCCAAAGCTTTTTATGAAAGGCTAGTCCTTAAGATACTTCAGGAAGAGATTTTTGTGTCTTATGTCATATATCCCTAATAAAATGTGTGATATTTAAACATGATAGAGCTGGCAAGCATTGTGATGGAGGAAACAGTTTCCAGCACAATAGCCATATCACTTGCTCTGTATCACCGTTTCCCCTGCTCACTAGCATCCTTGATGAGGAGGAATGACAGCCTGTTTCATTTTGAGTGAATAAATGCACGATCTGAGCAGTTCCACGTTAAGTAAACAAGTGAACATAGGAATAGAGCTGCTTATGAAGAGGAGAGGGAATGAGAGAGAATAAAATGTGAAAAGTGGAGCACTTAGAAGTCTTGCAAAGATTGCTTTTTCCCCGTTTCATTTCTTCTATGCATCCATACCCCCTCTCCCTTCAGCTCTAACTATTCTTATTAAATGCCATCTTCTCCATGGGCAGGACTGGAGGGGAAAAAAAAATTCTTCAGGTAAGTTTAGAATACCTTTTGTTTTTAAGCAGCAAGCAAATATGTATTTAAAAAAAAAAATAAAATTACAGGAACAAAATACTTTTTGTTCCTTAACAGACAGGAACGAAGTGTCACATTCATCCTCAATCTCTTTTGAGATACCTTGCACTGATCAGTTGGAAAACAAGAAAACATCTTCCTTAGCAGCAAGAAGTGTCCAACCAAAAAATTAAAAGCAACTGAATTACTAACATTTTTCACAATCTATTAAAACAAGTTGTTTTCTCTGTGAATTTTGGGTTGCATAAAGGTTACTATTAATGTTTATTAAGTTGTTTAAGAAGAAAATTGGGCCCTTTTGCCATGAAAATTGCACCTCTATCCCCCCATGGTTGTGTCTCCTGTTCTACTCTCAGAAGGTGGTAAAACATTTGAGCTCTGCCTGATACACTGACTTTATCTGAAATTTTGATCCACAAATGTTGGACCTGTTGAGTTTTAATACTGAAGTAAAAAAGATTTGCAGCTTCAGAGTAAGAAGTATGAAAGAGGCTGCTAAGCACATTTGCGTACAAAACTGCTGTAGTCTGCTGTACTGTGGGGCCATCAGAATAATTAGGGCTGAGTGGGTCAGGAAATTTGACTCAACTGGGCCCAGGCCTGGCCAGTTTTGAGCTCTAGAAGAAGGAAAATGTCTTTCAAATGGAAACGCATTACAGCATTTCATATGTATGAAGTTCCAGAGTTCTAGGCATTATTTAACAGTCTTTGTACATATTTGAATTTGGTTTGACACTGTAATAGCTGGTATGAAACTCAGTTATATCCATAGCAATACCCAGCCACATACAGTAGTTTAAATGCCATGAAGCACTTGGTGCATCCAGGGTAGCATTCCCAAGTGAAGAACGATTTTGCAAAATTCATATTGGGAAGGAAATTAAGAAACTGGTTTAGGTTTAAAACAATCTCCTACTCGATCTCCTACTACAGGCTCCCCCTTAATTCAGTTTAAGCCTGAAAAATCTGAACTGACCTTACAGTCAGGTCTGGAAAAGTTGTATTCAGGTCCTTCATCCTAAGAGCTGTTTTAGCCAAGACTTATTCAATAATTATTATGATGCTCTAATTCTAAATACTTTCTACATAATTCTTATGATCATCGTTCTGCATTATTATTAGTGGTAGTATTAGTATTCTGTTGGTTAAATATAGTGGGTTGTATTATTACTGGGGAATTTTTGCTGAACACAGTAATCACACTGTGAGCCTTAAAACCAGGTTCCCCTTGGCTGAAAAGTAGTGAACCAGGGTTCACAGGGTGAGCTCCTCAGTGGGTGTATTTTAGTGTCTCTCTGCCATACTCTTAGCTGAAATAAGAAAGTGCAGCTAAACTGGAGTAGTACTGATGTGTAGAACCTAGTGATGTATTCCTGTGCCCATCCTAGCTTGTGCTGTAGCAAGTCCCTAATGTATCAGCAGTGATCATGGTTTTGCTGTGGAATTAATTAGGATATAAATTCAGTCTTCTCTGAAGTCCATCCTAGGTCTGTCTTGACGTAATGCTATAAAGAGCCTCTCTCCAAATTATTGTTTATGTAATTATTAGAATTTACACTAAGGCTTAGATTTGATGATGGAAATACTAAAATCACTTTTCTCTGATTTCACCTCCTGTATATTTTTTCAGAGCTTTCTGATATGTTTAAAATATTCTGTAGGTGATTTTCGTTGCACTATTCTTGTGGGTAGCAAGTGGGCTTCATCAAGTCATAGAGCGTTCTGTCCAAGCTTTTGCTGTTGGTTGGTAAGGTACCATTATATAGACACACATTTGAGATCCCTTTTCAGCATCATTCACGAAACCAAGACTAGAGATCCCAGGAAGGGCTATACCCCCCAGAAGCAGGAAGTGCCAGAAATCTCATTAATTTGACACTCCTGTGGTTTTAGCCTGATTTCTAGAGTTAAAACATCATATCACCTTCAGTCTTCTGTATTTCATCCATCACTAGCTCAAGTATCCAGTATGCAATGTATTGTAATGACATGTGTCAAGTTTTCCAGAGGTTTAAAGTTTAAGCCAGACTTTCTTCCAGCATAAAATAATATTACAAGACTGGTTTAGCTGAATAGGACATTTTACGGCATGATATTAAGTGAGCTCAGTAAACTTTTTAAAACTGTTTTCTGAAAACTGAAAAGCAGTTTTAAAAAGAAAATAGGAGTCCTGGAGTAGAGGCAATATAATCTGACATGCTTTATTGCAGGAGCTGCTTGCTCTATTTATAGCTGTAGTTGACAAACTTTTTCTATTTTGCTTTGCCTTTCTATTTTTACATCATCACCACTTTGCTTCAGATGGATGGATCTGTCCACTAAAGCTCTGCAGATAGCCCGGCCACAGTCGCAGACCCATCTGTAGGTGAGGTGGACTCAGGCACCAGCACTGTCTTCT
>VZTV01114229.1:0-14154 GCA_013400875.1 Anhinga rufa | reverse complement strand
ATGCTGTAACAAAAACCCAACAACTGGAAAACCATACCAAACAACCCAGCTTTAACTGGCTGCAGTAACCCTTGAACTTGAAACAGTCAAGATCAGACATAATTACACTGACATATTGAAAGGTAAAGGTAAAAAAAAAAGAGGAGAGCATGCATACAGAATTATGCTGGTACATCCACTACACATGACAGACTGAGGCTCAGCTCACTCATATGAATATTTCTATCCACCTGACCTAGTATATTACAAACATCAAAGATCTGAGTGGGGGGGGAAATATGGCACGATTAAAAGTTACATTAAAGGACCCAACAGCTGTGAACAGGATATAAATTCAAGGGATCAGATTACCTGTAGCACAACCCTCAGAACAAAGACCTTGTTTTTAATAGTACATACGCTGTGTTTGTCCCACAGCGGGCAGCTGTCTCTTATAACTGATGCCTAAGGTAACACTGATTGATGCTGTTTCTCCAATCATTTTCCAAACTTTCCTGTTTAACGAGGTGAGTTGCACAATGGCAGTTTATTTACCTACTGGCAACCCTTTTCTTTGAAGGGTCACTGCTCTTAATTATAGTGGCACCTGCTTACTGCTTTGCTTTTAGGTCTGTCAAGGTTTCCATTATAAACCCATTTTTAGATGTTTATTCTGTAATACCCTTCAAGTCCACTGTGGATTGAAGCATGGCTCACAAGGTCTTGACAAGTATTTTTTTGTAAGTAATCATGGCTCTCTTCTCTGTTCCCAGTAACTCGAGAATGCCTCTTTCTACTGCTTCTTTGTGGGAAGGTTAAACCTGCTTTTCCCTAAGGAAACAAACATTTTGCAGGTAGGAAAACCTTAAACAGAAAGGGTAGTCACATTAGAAAGTATAATTTCACAAGAAATACTAGCCTGCACCCAAAAAACCCCAGAGTTTGGTATTCTGCTATCTCAAATTTCTTGTATCAGTTGGAAGGAGTTAATTCTCTGCCTTGGCTCACCATAAATAAGTTAATATCATACTGTGATTATTTTCTTCCTCACTGATCTTGCATATTATTGCAGGTCTGTTGGCCTTCCCTTTATCCTGAAGTCAGGAGACACTACTCTTACTGAAGAGATGCTATCACTTGAGTGTGTAGATTACTGTTTCATGTTTCAGTTTACGTGTCTTGTAATGTTGAAGGCATTAGAATGGAAGGTAGTCTATATGCTTTCTCATCTGGAACATGAAAAAATACCCAAGCTATTCACCTGTTGTTCAGTCATGGTAATGTACACATAAGGAATAGACCAGGCTGTCACTACGTCTCATGTCAGTGATGAGACTGACTAAATGGGGCAAGTAGGAGAAACGCAACAGACAACGAGTGAACATAATCAGATGCTTAAGAGTAAGCAGGCACTGGAAAGTGAGTAATGTATGCAGTACTACCTGTGGTTGAGAAACAAGTGGCATGTAAAAGGTACTCAATTTTTTGCAGGAACATAAACTAAGCTTCAAGTCTCACAGCTGCAAATTGCACGGTCATGACTGCATGTGCCCATGACACCCTGGAATCTTGCAGGACAAGAAGTAGTGAGACCACAAGCCCAACTTGCTGCACACAGTGACAGGCAGGTTCACGAACCCTTTATCAATCAACAACCTCAGTACATTCTGTCATGAAACCATTAACTACCCATCTGCCCCAACCTCTAATGTAGACTGAAGCTCCTAAGGTGATGCAAAACCAAACAAGGCCATAGAAGAAACTATTGCTTTGGTATAGAGTTCAGGGTTTCGGCTTTGTCATTAGAGTGGTAAGTGCCATGACAAGAGATACTCTAGCTGTGAGAATTCTTTTTGCAAGTAATTGCTGGGTAAGTTATCAGAGGAAAAGTGGGAAGGGAAGAAAGTGTTTGTACTAACATTAATAGTAACAGCTTGTGTACACTGCTTCCCTTTTACAACATCACATATTTCTAGAAAATGCAAAAACACCTCTGCATTTCAATCTACTTCTAGTCATGCACCTTCAAATCCCTAATGATTCTCTATTTAGATCACAGATAAAGACAGTTAAAGGACTGGGCTGTGGAAGACAGTGTATTCCTTAACACAGCTACATAAAACCTTTTTCTGTTAGCTCTGACCCTGTTTGAAAGAGTTATCCACTAGCTAGGAACAAAAATATTCTACCTTCAAAGTTTCCATCCTCGTATTTCTTTCACTATGATCATCTGGATGACAGAATCTTGCTTCTGATCCAAAATGGGTAATTCAATAAGTCATCCCCATTCCAGTAAGTGGACCTACAACAGCAGATTTAGAACAACAATGACAAATATACAAGATTTCTGGCCTTTGACTGACAGAGATATTAAAATCTACCTCTTCCTCTCATATAGCAAAAGGCCATTGTCTTCTGATACATAAACAAAGTTAAACTTCAGTATTGTCCAGACTCCAAAAGCATTATGATTGGAGAAGTGACTTCCTAATTAATATAACTATAAATTAAGCAGAAATCTTATGATCTAATTACAACTTGGACAGATATTAGCTTCCCCTGGGCATTAGGAGTCTCTTGTTCTTATTTGAATACTAAGTGTCACAACCCTGTGTTTCTGCTGCTACTTATACTCATCTATTCCTAATAAACATTCAAAAAAGCACTGCAAACAAAACCACTAAGTTTTAGTCCACACAGAAGGAAAAAAACATGTGTACATACATAGTAAACAAGTCAGACTTACTGGAGAGGTTCTATATATACACCTCAGAAGGGTAAAGTCCTAGTCATATTTCACATTTCAGCGATATTCTTGGTTAATGACACACATGGTAGATATTAGTCTGCACAAGTTAAGACACCTCCACCTGTATTCAAACATACACTGCATCCTAGGTCTGCCTGGAGGTCTAAGGTATGGAGTGGCTTGGCAGTGGTGTGACAGACAGCTATTGTTCCAGGGCAGAACCTGCAGAAAGATCTGTCCCACAGATTCATGTCACTCCTTTAATCTTAGCTTTTAAAAAATGAGAATATGTAGGAAAGATAAATAAAACCATTTCTGTTTTATTGAAGAACCCTCAGACTTTAAAAAAAATACAGAAATAGTTATCTAATTTTTTAAAAATATTTCTTCTGCAGGAACTTACACATTGTCATCAGTTAACTGAACATGGATTTGTACATAAATGAACCCATTCCACACAACCACAAAGATCTGGCCATATAAAGAAGACAGGAAGTTTTTGCAGCTCTGATTAAAAAAATCATGCACAAATGTGTATATCCATGCAAGAGACACAAAACATATTCCAGGCCCAAATTGCAACTGGTTTTTCACTTTCAGTAGAGCATAAACAATTAACAAAAGTATTTTTACCATATTCAAAATGCCACAGAAACTAATGCACAGAACTTTTTTGTGAATAGAGAATATCCTCTCCTCAAAGGTGACACTGAAATTAACATGGAATAAATAGCTTTTTGATCTCATCATTTTAGATTTGCAACCAAAAAAAGGAAAGCAGGGGCTTCCTTTGATCTGTATTTAGCATTGCAGTCCCTTGTTATTTCATCTTATCTCAAGAATGATATGGGAAATGATTAATACTAAGTCTGAAATCTAGATAGGAAAAAGTGGCAAAAAAATCCACCTGAAAGGACAGATACACTGCAATAAATTTGTTTTGCTCTTAACTTTAAAGTACTGCAAAGCAGAATTTCTGAGTGTGACAGGATAATGAAAAAGTTATACACCACACACTACCATACTTGAAGACATTTTTACTACTTCAGATAAACAACACTCCTTTCTTTTTCCCCTAGGACTGCCTTAGATACAAGGTGCCTGTCTCTAATTTGGTGCCAGTACCATCAAGCTTTCAATGGTCCTGATAGTCTCAATGACTCTCTCTTTGCCCCATAGCTCTTCAGAAGTTACTGTAGTACCATAAACTATATATCACCTTTAAAAGTGACCTTCAAAGAAAGAAGTGGACTTGTTCCATTTCTTTACAAATTAAGAAGCAAAGAAAAAATATGAAAGTTTTTGAATTGGATATTTTGGTTCTGCTGTTAAATTTATTCACCACTAACTTTATCTTCCCTAATTTTCCCATGTAACTCCCATATGTATTTTACCAACTTTCTCCCCCAGCCTTAATTGCATTCAAGTGGCAAGTGGGTTTCAGAAAACTCAGATTTCTGAGGACAATTTCAGAGATGTGATGCAAGTGGGAGACAAAAATGCAACCATATTCCAACCCCCCCCCCCCCAACTTGCCTTTTTTTTTTTAAGATGAGCTAAGACAACAACCAATCACCACCAAGGCGCTCGCCCCCCCTCCCCCCCATTCTCCTCACTCAAGGTATCTCTAGATGAGACTAGGGACACCTCATCCTGGGATAATGAGAGATCATTGCTCTCAGCTGTCTAAGAGCAGAGTTCTACACATGCTAGACTCTCAGTTACTGAAATTCAGGGCTTGCTGTATTCACATGAACTGATACTAACGAGGTATAGGAGAAAAAGGGTTCTGAACTGCAGTAACCAAGATGCCAACATAGATGGTTTCTCCCAGCTTCCCCATAGAAGAGGGAAGACAGACTATCTCACAGACTCTGGGAAGTTGGAGACACTGGATACAGCATTTTGCACATCCACAGACTAACCACTCATTGGCACCGTAGCCTTCAAACCTAGCACCGATAGGCCCATAAATTCAAAAGGGCAGTACTCTGAGTAGAGGGCAGGATTACTGTGAACTCTTCCAGCTCCCTGACAAGACAAAAGGCATCCTTAGTTTCTTCATATGTCACATTCTACCACATCTCTATTTGACTACAGTTACCAGCAAACACTGGGATTTTACAATAAAAGAAACACGCAGAAGAGACTCTAAGTAGACAGACTAGAATATGTACCATTCTTCAGCATCCAATGTCTTGTCTGGAAGACATCTGAGTGACATTCAATGGTTAAAAAACCAACGCTTAACCTTTGTGCCAGGTACTACATTTCATTTTAGCATTTCAGAACCACTAAAATTAATCCACTCATTACCTATTATTGGCTTATAGATTCAATTGATTTTTTTATATATTATCTAAGAAACAGCTGATACTAATTATTTCTTTGAGAAGAACGTGAACTGTAACATCAGCCAACTTCTGAATAATCCTGTGGAATACTAGGCGAGCACATTTAGAAGAAAATAGTATCCCTTCTGCATGTATTTTTTCTTTTTCTTCTTTTTAAACTACCACCATTTAATTCTTTTGCAAACCCCTTGGTGATGAAGAAAGTGATTACAAGGCCTTGTCTTGGACCCCACTATACCAAAAGTTACTGTGGTAAAGAACTTCATACTCTGTGTATTCTGAAAATTAAGACAGCTTTGTTAGCGTTACATATATATGTGCTCAACACTGGTTTTACATATCACAACACCGGTTTTACATATCACAACACCAACTGATCCTCTGGGTTTTATTTTTCTGATGTTGGCATATATCACTTTAATGCTGGATGGACTTAACTGTAACTGCCTACATGCTAGTACCAACTCGTATTAGAAAAAGAGATGTAAAAGACTCCAGAAAGCAAGGCAGAAAAACAGGGTAAGGGTCTTCATTCTTTTATCCTGTAGTTAAAGCAAATAAATAATTATATACTGTTGAGACTGATGGTTTCATGTTACCTTTTACTACAGCTTTCAGAGCAGTTCCTTTTTAAAAAATGGAGTTTTACAATATAATCAAATACTGTGAGAAATTGACTGCAGTTTTTCTATGTACTGCAAAGGTGAATCAACTCCCGTCATTATTTATAACGGGGATGTCTCAAAGTCCTTCATTGCGAGAACATGAGTGCATATAAAACACAAAGCTTACTATAACAGAAATATCAGAGAGAGATACATTTTACAGTTATTACAGTTTAAGGAAGTTGAGCCAAGTACAATCTCCACTGTCACCTCTGGCATTATGTTTCCAAAAGAAAATTAAAAAAATAACAGCATAAGATAGTCCCTTGTTCAGGCCTTTTAAGAATTGCACCAACACCCAACCATTAGCTACTTACAAGGAATTACATTTTATCACCATTTTGGGTGCATTTGCAACAAGTAAACAGAGGCTTGGAGATGTCTGAAGAGCCATACTGTGCTTACAAGCTGTATTTGTATCATATTTACTGTCAGATCCTATTTGCAGGGAAAAGAAAAAAAAAGAAAAATAAAAGGTGTGTGGCACTCACTGGGCCACAGCAGGTCTGCCCCCGGAGCTTGCCAGCGCTCCCCCTTTCGCCTGCTGCCTTCCTGCAATTAGAGATAGAGCTACTCAAACTAGACAGGAGAGGGACCCAGGCCAGCCTGGCAGCTCCTTCTGAAACTGCTGCTTTTTTCACACTGTTCCTCCAGGGAGGCTATATACTTTATTTACAGACCCCCAGCCACTCCGCCCGTGAGGCGCGCAGGCTCCCCAGCGGTCCTGCTGGTGCGCACGCCCCTGCTAGGCGGGCCTCAGCGCAGCATGAGGGTGCCATGCCTCTCCTTGCTGCTCCCAGGGCTCCCCCAAATCACACAGCAAAGTTACCCACCTGCCTGCTCACTGATGCTTTAACGCTGCCCCGCTCCACGCTGACAGCCCAGCTCATGGACTAGCCCCAGGCAGGCCTGAACCCCCCATGACAGGACCTGCCTGCTCCTCTGCTGTAAGGCAGAGGGGCTTTACACCTCTAACACTGTGCATTACCAGAGCACGGACCAGCACCAGCAGCTCTGCCATACGGCGAGAACGCAGACCAGACAGAGCAAACCCAAAAGGGGCATTGCCACAGGCACCCCAGTACTGGAGCACTCTCCATACCTGCCTTGCTCTTCCCGCCTCACCTCCACTTGAGCAGCACTAGGGCCTGCAAACAGGCCCCACAACAACTCCCTAGGAGAGGTGCTTCCCCTACCCCTCCTGAAATAGCCACTGAGCCCCTCCTGCCCCCTTCTAGCACCTTCTCCCCGCCTCAGTGGCCTCAGCTGTGCTGGGGCAGCCACTCTGCCTCCACACAGCCTCAGCCCGGCAGCTCTTGGGGACTGCCATCCCAGGTGCACCAGGAGGTACCTTCCTCACCTAAATGAGAAGGGCCCAGGAGGAGGAAATTAATGTAATGATCAAAGACATTACCTCAGGCTGGGATTCTTTTATCTAGCCCATTACAGAGTGAGTGCTGATAGAGGCACTCTCTGCAGATTAGAAGGGTTTTAGTCTGTTTTGGCAGAGGGGCAACAGGGCTCCCTGACCTGCACATCATGAGTATTTTTTGTGGTGCTGATAGCTGCTAAGGCACTCTCATCACTGGAGAAGAAACAACAGGGGAAAAGAACTAGAAACCACATTAGAAACTACTTTTGGTCGCCTGAGGAAATGTGCTGTCGTTTCCTGACAGGCCTCCCTGCACCTCGCAAATCTTGGCTGGTTTCAAGCATCTGACAGAGGGGGAAACCTAAAAAAGTACTGAGTTCCTACAAGCATCATCAAAGTTGGAGCATTTTTTCCCCTTTTGGCATACACTAGCATGTTTATAACCTGAACCAGCCATTGCATGTTGTGTGACCACCCCTTCAACAGTGAGGCCATATGCAGGGAAAGAGATGGAGCATTGGCGCCATCGATGTGGGAGCATTTAGGGACAAAACCCACATCTTTGCATCAAGCTGGAGTAACTAATTTTACAACAGAAATAACTTGTTAATTTATTCAGAATTTAAAGCAAATCTTTATTGTCTTGAGAATAAAGTCTTAGGGAATCAGTGTGGAAAGATACTGTTATGGAAGGACAATGCTGTACGGCATGGAAGTGGGGATCATGCTGTCTCCTCCAGCGCTTGGCAGGCTTTCTGGAAGAAGATCCAAAATGTCTGCGAGATGGACACTCTGTCAAGTCTGTTTTAACAGGGAGAGGGCCAAAACCTACAGTTCATTTACAGGGTGCCTTTGGTGGAAAATATTTGCCTTCAAGATTTAGAGTAAATACCGGGACTCTGGTTAGCAGAGACTGAGTGTTTTGCTGACTCATACTATATATGATGAAAGCTTAATAAAATAGAATATATCTAGTTCGTAAAGTCTCTTGATACCATGTTGTAATTTAGTCCACCAACAGCCTTTATTTAAAGTTGGATTCCACAAGTCTGTTATAATGAGCTAAAAAGTGCACGGATAAGCAGTTATTTCTGAAAATGTGGCTCCCTATCGATGTATATTTTGCACAGCCTGTATATCTTAATTGAATTGAAATGAGCATGGGACCCTAGGGTTTTTTAGGTCTAGTGAGGCATTAAATACTCCGAAAGCACAATAAAAAATGAAAAAAACCCACCCACTTCTCCAAACTATTGAACCTTATTGCTTTAGCTCTGGGCACAGCACTCCTACTACCTAGCAAAAATATACAAAAACATACTTATCGCCCTTCATAGTCTATACCTATAGCCTTCATACCTATCTCCATATTTATCTCCTGCACCTTTGATGCACCCATTTTTCTGTCTGAAGCACTCCTATGCCTCTTCAAGTTGCCTCACACTTTTGCAAGTGCTCAATATTTTTTTTTTCTTTTCTTTTTGAAGCATCTCACTCCAGGTGTACTCCTGTGTTGATTAGAAACAAACATGGTTTTGGCCACTGGAACTGGATTAAGATCATGTAGACATGTCTTGTAAAGTTTTTTGAATGATTTGTGTTGTGTACATGGCTGCATATATCAACATGAATAAAACCACTAGCTGTTCTGTGTTATTAAATACACAACAAATTGAAGCTGATGTAAAATAATAATCCAGCTCAAAGTAAATAGCAGAAGTTAAAGTCCTTTTCCAAAGTGAATCTTTTAAAAGCTTAAGAGCTGTTAGTTTCAAAAAAATGTTCTTGTTTATTATCATACTTCCTGCCTTGGGCTGGTACCAAGTACCAGAGCAATCCTGAATACTCTAAGTGAGCCACCGATCCACCTATTTTTGACTGAAATTTGGAGACCCCAATGGGTTAGGCAATTAGAACAAAGATCTGAAGTCTTGGATGCTTACCCAAATTGAGCTGAACCTCTGGATATTTTTGTTCGCCAATCACTCTTGGATGATACAATTTACATTGTCACAGAGGGAGTATTATTGATCACCTTCTACTACCATGGCTGTTATAGTGTCAATCAAAAACAAGCAGCTTGATAACATTCAGACTCCAGCTGTACAAATGTTCTCTTTTTGGGGCTCATTAGTTTGCTCCAGCTGGCATCTTTTCAGCCAGAAAAAAGCACTGGTGTTTTCCTTCAGTGCAAACAAAACTCTATGAAAATATTTTGCATGAACCTGAATCCCAATTAACTAAAGATGATTTTCTTAAAAAATAATCAAAAGAACCCTTGTTTAGGCATTAGAACTACAGGAGATGCACTGTTAGGATGTACCTTTTTTTATTCAATATTTTGATATCCCAATCGAAGATCATTGGTAGTGGGTGAAAATGCCCAGACTATAGAATAGAGTTGAAATCAAGGGCTGAAAGATTTCATTATGCTAGAAGTTGTTGCCCACAAATTAAGATCTGCTAATTCAAGTGCCAAACAAAGTACATTGATGGATGGTAGTGTAGAGCTAGACAAATAAAGGAAGTTCTACTACTGTCATGCATTACTAAATTAATTTCACCTATAAGGAAAAGGATATTGATTTCATTCATCTCAGTCAGTTGCTAGTAGGACTGAAGAATAATTCAAATTCAGTGACATCAGCTGTACAGATGATGGTATGGTAGCAGAGGATGGCAAGAAAAGGTGACCCAAGACTGATAAATATAATTTCATTAGAAGAGATCAAAACTAGTGTGTCTTTAGCAGAAGGTCGAGTGAGATCTTAAATCTATGATAACCTTTGTAATGTCTATGGGTTTTAAGCTATGGTTGATTTTTCATTGTACTTATACATAACCAGGACAAACAGACCAAAAGAGCCATAACATAGAACGTTTACTCTTGATACCTGCTGGTATAAATCAGGAGAAACTATATAAATCAAAGGAGTTAATGTAGTTGCAATTAAGTGGTGAAGCAGTTCATAGGTGGAGAAATTGTTTACATGGTTCAGTAATATGGACCTGATTCAAAATTATATTGAAGTAAATGAAAATATTTCCAAATCACATTGGATGTTTTGGGTTAAGCTTCTATACCAAGACACAGTGAAGCAACGTAGATTTGCAATTTTGCTCTTTGTGAAGAACATTTTTATTTTTTGAATTTGAGGTTTTGAGAGGTGGGTTTTTTCTAATCTTTCTTAAAGTAAGATGTTATCTTCTTATTTTTCCACCTAAAGACTCAGTCTGGGACAACTTAATCGCATGAATAGCCATCTTGAAGTTAATGAGATGATCCGTGTGCTTGAAACACAACATTTCTGTAAATTGTTGTCACAATGACTTGAAACAAAAATTCAGATACCGCCATGAATGACAAGAAATGAATTCAGATGTTCATTGCACTTGGTACAATTCTAAATAGTTACATTTCAAGGACACTAAAAAATCTGATCTCATCAATGCTTTATGCTCAAGCTGAAATATCTTACTCTGATGGTGTCAGCTTCATTTCAGTTAAGGATATGCAAGAAAGCCAAGACTCACTATATTTCTTATAATCCAAAAGAGGTTCTGTTTCACACCCTATTTACATATTAGGTCTCTGAAGTAAAAGATTAGAAACCATTTTACATAGTCTTATTTTGCTACAAAGGCAACAGTCCAGTTTATCAGAATATGGCTACATGCACAAGAAGCAGGCTTGACTACATACTGTATTTGCTCATGGTTGCCAAATAAACAGGCATGGGGAGGAATAAAGCAGACAATAATCCTTTAAGGAAATCCTGAACACATGAAAATGTATCCAAAATCTGAATGTCTTTCTCTTTCGTGTTTGTTTTGAAACAATCTCTTAGAAGTACAGTTCCAGGGTTTTGCTTTAGAATAAGCTTTTTCAAATGAGTAAATATGAGACAAATGTGTGAATTCAAACCAAATTATGAGGGATTTAGTCTCTGTTGAGTCAACAGGATTGAAATGAATCAATCTTGTACGTAAAGCCTTATGTGAGCACCAGAGTCCCTACAGAAACAGGTATTTACCTTAAAACATTTGCTTAACTCCAAGTCCAATGTGTTATTTCTTTTCTTGTCACCAGTAACAAAAATCTTTCACACACTTCCGATCTCCTTGTGGATTTACATTGTGTTTTTCTCACATATTTTTACATATCACATTGCAAATCTTGTTTATGTAATTGTGAATTTTAGGTAAAGTCTTCATTTGTTTTGTCTGTCCAGTATACATCCAGAAAACAACACTTCTTTGGCTTAATTTTCAGAGATTCTGAGCATCACAGAGCCCCACTGAGGTAAGATATATTACTCAGGCCAAGAAAGTAACAAGATTTGTGCCCGACCTGAGACATCTAAATTTACCTTGAGGCACCATTATGGCTTGTGCAATAGATTATTGGGGAAAGTCTTGCTGAGTGGATGGCCCCTTCTGTGGTATCCCATACCTTAAATCTCTCTTTCATAGAGAAGCTCATACTGATACATCTCAGAATCTAATCATGGTAGCAGGACTCATTTAGCTTTTTAAATTTATTTTTACTCCAAAGCAATGCTAACACTGAAGGCAGCGATTTCCAAGGTACAGCAAAAGAAATATGAAAAGTATTGTTTTGTTCAAGGCACAAAACAGCTCTGATGTTTAGAGTCCCAATATTTAAGACATCAACAACAAGTATTCTCTGATTTTTATGAGAACAGCTAGGAAATAGTTCAGGTGCCGTTAATATTTATAATCTGCAGTATTTTGTATTTTGTTACAGAACATTTAATTGCTTGATCTGGATCTACAATCAGTGACAACAAAACAAATAAACCCTGATTTTGGTGGAAATGTTCTTCCTCCATCATGAATCAAATTACATGATAACTAGCTCAGCTTGATGTTGGAGCTGAAATCCTTATCATTGTAACTGACTCAGATATTAAATATTACTTTAATAGTTGCAAAAATGCAAAGTAATTTCAACAATTAACTTTATTAAACAAAATATACAGAGCATAGGAGGAATAAGGGAATAGGATTAAAAAGTAGAAACAAGAATGAACAGGAGGGAGAGCCAAAGCTAAGGCAAAGTGCATTGCTGGTGGATTCTGCCAAAGAGCAGAAAGG
The DNA here is from genome assembly GCA_013400875.1 of Anhinga rufa. Taxonomy (NCBI): domain Eukaryota; kingdom Metazoa; phylum Chordata; class Aves; order Suliformes; family Anhingidae; genus Anhinga; species Anhinga rufa. The sequence continues at coordinate 1,917 of VZTV01114229.1, read as the reverse complement.
CAATTTCCATCCAAAGTTCTGTTTTCCTATTATTCAGAGCTGTGGCTGCAGTCACTCCCTGTTAAACCAGCGTGGCAGCTGTGCAAACTCCACTTTAAAACCTGGTATTTCACATGTTCACTTGGCATTTAAGCTCCATGAGGTTCCTCTTGAGTGGATTAATGCATACACCAAGCAGTTTTCTCTGGCATGGTAGAAGTCCCATAAAGGTCAGTCCTTATCTTCCAAAGCATCATTAGATCAGAATTCAAATCTGTAAGTTAAAGATGATAAAGTTAGCAAAACTAAAATGCCATTTACTGCCTTCTTTGTTCACCACATCCCTAGAAAGTATGAAGAGAGTTAATATCTGCCAGAAGTGTCCTGATTATCATTATGTTGGTGGCAAATCTCCCCTGGAAGTATCTTCACTCCTAGAAAAATTAAGAAAAAAAATAAAACTAAAAGGGAACAGCCTGACTTTAAAAAGGGTTTTTAGATCATACCTTTAATCATGTCAGTTCTGGCCACCCCTTTGTTTCCCAAGTGCATCCCTAACAGCTTCAGCACATCTGAAGAGATCAAATTATTTACGTTGGAAGATTTTTATATTCCAGATATTTTATTAGGTACCCTCATTGATTGGCCTTGCAAGTTATGGAAAGAACCAGAACAATTCATAGCTTTCAATGGTATTTATAATTCTGTACTTTAAAGCATCATTCTGTACCTTACCGTCTGTTTTTTCCATAACACTGAAGTCAGTATTGGCTTGTAGTTCATTGTCAGCTCAGCTAACTGGCTTTTGATNCTTTTGATGTTCCTTCTTAAAATATCTGTGTTGCTGCATCCTTCTAGGAGACTGGCTACAGAGACTGCTTATTGTATCTCTATTATAACATAGTTCTTGCATAGATTATCTTACGGATATCTCCAGCACTTCTGTTACAGTTTACTGAATTGCTTATCCTGGAAAAGCCAGAGTCACTGGGAGAAAGTATTTACTCAGACAATGCATATTAATGCAACAATGAGAGTCTCTGATTAACACAGCAGGACTGTATTCTTTTGAATATTCTGCATTCTGAAACCCCATCATCACTAATAGACATTCCAGGGCTGATTAAATGATGAAAAAGGCCTCTGTTGCCTTGCTAAACAGGACCTGGGCAGTCAGCCTGCAACTGTCATCCAGCTGAACTTGCTAGACATTGGCAAAAGATAGAGCAGGCTAAAGAAAGTTTCTCAAGCCCATGCAAAAGTAATTTCCTTTCCATCTGCCATTGTGGAACATGGTTTCCTTTTCCCAGCCAGCAAGTCTTGTCAATGCCTGGAAAAATTATGCTTTCATAGTATCACTTGGCCTATGGTTCTTCTGAGACCATTAGCAGCACACTTTTCAGGAGCTTTCAGTCCACCCACTTCCCTCAGAAGTACCACCATGCTATAATTTTAGTGTTGCTAGCTGTCCAGTGTAGAAGGGAAAAGCCAGCGTAGTTATGTAAAGCAGTTGGCTGTGATGCTAATTTGATATGCTAGTTTGAGTTACTAAATTCACAGCTTCGCAGGACACCCAGTTTGGGACACCAGTGTGACTTCTTCACCAGTATGACCAGTTCCTTCTTACACCTTTGTTTTGCCCTTCCTTTTCCTTCACACCCAAAAACCATGAAGTGGTTGTATCAGCTGTTCAGTCAGCTTTCTATTCTGACAAGTTTAACACGATAGGAAACATGGTTTGCTCAGGAATCGTTGATCTAGTCTGAACAAAACAGGAAGTTTAGCATTAAATGATACCTGAGCTGTTTCAATTAAAAGAAAAAGCAAAACCATCAAAATTCTCCTTTTATTCCATCTTCTTTTGTATCTTCTGTATATGATCGAGATAGGGAGAACTAAAATATATATATTTTAAAATACAGTCAAGTGAAAACTGAG
>VZTV01114221.1:0-10495 GCA_013400875.1 Anhinga rufa | reverse complement strand
CACCGAGTCTCATTCAGTGTTATAGGAGTCTGGGAAATGGGATTTGTCTTGTGGATTTATGAGCACCCACCGAGTCTGTGGTGCCACAAATACCATGGGTTTCCTTAGGCAAGGAAGGTAGATATGTGCTGCCTGATCACTGTTTGGTTCTGCTTTATAAATACCTTCTCAAATGGAAAACAGGTTTTTTTTAACTGTTAATACTGTGATTTTGATTATATACTTAGCTTGTTCTCTCTATGCAGAGCAAACTCGTCTTGTAAGTCTATCTCATCCTTGATTTAAGAATCATTTGAGATGATCAGCTGTGATAGTTCCCAGAGGAAAATGACCCAGGTCAGATATGATTAGTCTGTAAAAAACACTTTCTCTAATCAGAGAAAGTAGGTTAGAAAAAGAACACTGACCTCCATGAATCTGTACGATCTCATAATCATCTACACATAAGCACCGGTTTGTGCTTAACTCTCTACTCAGACTTATTTTCAGAGATGATAAAAGAAGTATTTCTTCTATGAAGCATGTCATCTTTCTACAAAAATGTGAATTTCTGGTAGAGCAGGGCAAGTGCTGTCATGTCGATCCCACTTTGCTTTTATTATCCTGAGGGTAACAAGAGATTAAGATATTTCTTTTTCTTTTTTTTTGCTGAGTGCAGTTGCATGAAAATATACAAATAACCCCAGTTTGTACTTGCTTGTTGTCCCATTTTATGGGGAATTGTTTGATCTTATTCCTGAAAAAAACCTGCAAACGTATTAGTTCATAGTTTAGATTGTGTTTGCTGTCCAGTACACTCTCAAAGAAAAAAAAAAGTAAATTAAAAAATCCTTAGGCTCTGCTTGAAACTAACCCAAAGTAGAAGNNNNGGGGGAAAAAAATCATTACAAGTGAAATTAAATTTTTTTCCCCTCCCCCCAATTTTCTCCACCCTGGGTGGTTAGAGCAGGGCATTTCCCTCCTTTCCCTGTTGCCTTTAAGAGAAGTCAGCAAAACAGTGGAAACAAATTTGTGTCCTACTGAGCTGCCTTGGTTTCATCTGGGAGCCTGGTGGTGGTGGGTAACCTACCTTTTGCCTTCCAGTTGTGTGTGTCACTGCAGCTTTGCAGGGCTGCTTGTGTATTTTTCAGGAAGTTGGTGGGTATCATGACAAGGGAGATTGTCTGTCCCTTTTATAGGAACAGCCTCCCTCCACTTTCTGACGATACAGAGCAGAGCATGAAATCTCTGCTCCTTGACTTTTTGGGCAGGGGCTATGGCAGTACCATTGGGGTGTTGAAAACACAACTGGCTTGGGAAGTTTTTATTTCAGGCTCTAAGTACTTGTGAGATTGATTGAGGCCTTGGTTGAGGAGAGTGTTTTCTCAGTTAAGTTTAAATGTCTGTATATTCTGTTCCTTTCAGCTTGAGAATTTCTTACCTGATTTTTCCTTCTGCTTTTATAGGTATTTTATTGTGCTCCCCGAGAAAGACAGTAGCTGATTGAGAAGTCTGTCATTTAAAACAATTAAATGTGTGGCAAATAAAAATTATCACTAGAATGACTGATTAATACTAAACCTATTAAAGCACTTAATTCCATCTTTTTTATATTATTATAATTTTTCCGTCCTCTTTTCCACTTTTCTCTTAGTACTTTCTTTCCGTGATTCAGATATTTAAAGTAGTTACACATTGATGGTTGGAGTGTGCAGCTGTAATGCAATAATATTTCACACAAGTAATTTAAATCCACTCTGTTTCTTTAGACACCTCTCATTTCTATACACAGTATAAACTATGCAGGGCACAGAGAATATTGAGCATGAAAATGAGAGAGCTGAGAAGGGACAGAGGATGGCAAAAAAACATTATCCACCTAAATCTTTGTGTGAAGTTGCCTGAAGTCAAAGAATTCCTTGGCCCATTAATAGATTTTGTGTATGCTCTCTTTACAGAATAACTACTGAACTGGCCTTAAGAATTTTATGCTGTTCTTACTCTGCTTTAAATTTATGAAACCAAAATAACCTATTTTAATTCATCTGTGTATCTTAATTTCTACTTCATTTCCTGTTGCAGAGGTACAACCCATTTTCAAGGGCTCTCTTATAAGAACAATTAAATAACTCCATGATTGAAAATGGAAAATAAGCTATGCAGTGGATTGGTGCATTACCCGCTCACCTTCTGTGAGCTGAAACAATTCTGCCTAAGATCACCAGTGCAAGATAATTTGGAGGTCCTGCCCCAGATATGGTTACGCAGAGCACTTAACTTCACACATCGTGGCATAAATGGCCGTTGTGCTGAAGGTCAGAAATGAAAGGAAAAAGATAAAACATGGTAAAACTGCAGGCAGTAAAGTTTCTATCACTTATCTCTTGCTCACAGCAGAATTGGTCTCAAGCAGTAACAGTACTTTCAGCTGTACACGGGGGCAAATTTTATTTAGAGCCATTAAATAAATGTCTCTTCTGGGACTGTTTTACCGTTACCTCAGTGCTGGATTGCTTTGTCTCTTTCAAGCAGCGTCTTTTCATTCCCTGTGCATACGGACATGTGACTCGAGCCCTCCTTGCATATGGACGCATACAAAATTATGTATTAGAGACATGTTTGGGTATTTGCAGCTTGGCATATGCTCATGGTTTACAGCTCTTGAACATGCATCTTGCTATAAAGCCACAGAACAATTTAGAGGAAATCTTCACAAAAGTCTCCAAACCACCCTTAAGGTTTTATTTATGTCGTTACTTGCAACCCTTTGCCTTCAGTCCATCAGCATATTAATTTCCAACTACAAAGTAAATGTTGTTAGCAGAAGCAGAAAACAAAACTGGGTTATGTTTGCATTTCTCAGTAAATGCACTTATGTACTCAAGTAAAAATATAATGGATAGAGACTTACTGAAATGTCCAAAGGAAGATATTGAAAAAGTATTTTGACCTACTCTATGTTAGTGTTATATTTTCTTAGCTCAAGTTTAGGAATATCTCCATCACAATCCTGTTTGCCCCTGACTTGTAGAAATTTATTACTGCTTTTCTTATTGCAACTAATGGCTGAGTTGTACTGCTGAGCCTGAGAAGGACGAGGAGGGTGTGTAGCTGCCATCTTTTCTGGCAGCCCAGCGTTTTTCACTGGTGTGCTGCTCTGGAGAGCAACTGTACTGTTTCCTTGACACTGTCATATAACATAAATGTGTACTGAATGTGGCTCTGGAGCCTTGCAGTTGCTTGACTGGAACACTTATTTCAAGGACAGCCGTTGGGAGGCAAACCGGCATGACTCGTGGTGTCTGCAGCATTCACTTTAAGTCAGTACGAGTCAAACCAACTTTGCTGAACATTTATTTTGTTGAAAAATGTAGGGTTACTGGAAGGGTTAGTAATCACTTTATCTGTTCAGGGTAAGGTCCCAAAAAGTGTTGCTGCGGAAAGGTTATAGGTCAAATGTTGAAGTCCAGTTTCCTCCAAGTGTAAAGTGAGTCTGAACAGAGCTTATATAGTGACCAAGAATGTGTCTTTCTAAACTGTAAGGCTGTCTTTGTAAGTCTCCTTTTCCTTCCAAGAAAACCACTTCTTGCTGCGGTAGAATATGCACCTATTTTGCAAAACTTCCAATACATTAAATGTCAATGTAACCACGCTGATACCGCTGGATGCAAAAAGTTTCTTAGGAAAGTAAAATAAATCTTGTTTTATACTTCTTTCTGTGTATTTTTGACCATGTTTCTCAAATCTTGTTAGCTATGAAGCTGTATCAGTCTGGGACAGCTGGAGATGGAATTTATAGAATCATATATTATGGCAGCTGTTAAACTTTAATTCTATTTAATTCTGGTTTTGATTCCTGGTTTTGCCCCCAAAACTTTATTCAAATCACTTATCATTTCAAGCATTCAGTATTTGTAAGTTTAATTAACCTTATTAATCTGTGTACTTGTGTAGTCAATTTCCTTTTTTCATGTCATCACAGCAAAAACTGGCCTTGTTCCAAATCCTGTCATTAAATACTTAGGACCTTGTATTTTGCATAAAGCCTTTATTTATCGTTTTGTGTGCATTACTTTTGAAGTTCAGTAGAGGAGGTTATTACAGCACTTCTCTTAACTATGTCACTTAGTTTGGTAGTTACTCTTTGCGAGGCTAATGAATGCAGGCAGTTGTGTATAGAAACTATAGAATGAGTGATTAAAGAAACAGGGTTTGAGAGGGTTTTAAGCTCTAAACCCTGGCAGGGTACAGAAAGTCTGTTTTGTATGCTGAGTTTTGGTGTGTGTTAACTCTGACCGTTGCAAGTTAATATGTTGGTATATCAAGACATCATATGGATGGAATGCTAAGCACGTTCCAAAAGTGCAGTCTTCATAGGATGACTTTTTCAGAATTTAAAAAGAAAATATAGAATGAGATTTGCTGTCCAAAAATAACACATGGGTATTAATTTGCTTTTTAAACTTTTTAGAGGAGGTGATCTCTGTTTAGTGATATTTTTTTGGGGGGGTATTTTAAGTGTTTATCCTGTGTATGTCTCAAAATATGATACAAGGATGAATTAAGAGGATTTGCTCATTCTAGTCCCAACAGTGATTAGTTTGCATTGTTAGAGGGAAGCATCTATTGCAAAGAAATTAAAATAAAATAAGTTTAGATAAAGTTAAGTACTTCCCTGTGTGAAAGAAGCAGAACACTAATTACTTCAGGAGAAAAGTAACTTAGCTAACATGCTTTTCATTTGATGAATACTGAGTACAAACTATTCCATGTTAAAAATGGTTGGTCCTCCATGAAGTAGCGCAGGCCCCAACAGCAGTAATAGCTGGCATTCCTAACAAAGAAGGTAAACCCCACTTCCATTAATACACCTAAATCACTTATTTTTTAGCATTTCAGTTAACTGATTCTGTTTTATAAGATATTGTGGGCGTATTTTTTGGTTTTGAGCAAGTTTTTGACTTCTTATATGAAATTTCATATTTCACTGAGCCTAGGTGCATAAAGAATTGAGATCATCCTTTAAAGCAGCTAGATCACTGAGTTTTTCACACACTCCCCATGGTGTTTAATGTTGTATACAAATGCAATTAACTTGAATATTACAGCTTTGGGTTTTATTATTCAATTCCTTTCTTGTTTCTAGTTGAAAGGTTTGGTTTCTAGTCTTCCAGTTCTTTACTTATCCTTGGGTAAAGGTGGTTTGAATGTTGAAGGCAGTGCCCCAGAAGGCTGTGATGTGCTGAAGGTGGAGCATGATGCTATGTTAATTAATAGATTACATTATATCCTGATGTAGCAGAGACTTGAATGAGTTCCTCTACCTGTCTGCACTGCTGTCAACTTTGAGAGTGTCACAGGGATGAGAAAAGGGAGCCTGGCAGGCAGACATTTAGCCTGCTGTGTTGCCTGGCCCTGGCTGAGATAATGTCTGTTGATCCTGCCATCGGCTTCACAGTTGTCGCTAAGGTTTTGTGTCATTGTGTGTTATCCTTAAATCCTGGACTTGAGATCCTGCGTGCAGTACTGCCCACTGGCATGAGTGTTTGTGTCAAGAAAACCAAAGCATATAAGCTGGCAGAGACCTTTTGAGAGGCTACGTGTCTATTTGTTTTTTTCATTCTCACTTTAGGAGCCCTGCAGGGAATAATTTCTGAGGTTGGGATTTCTTATTGCTTTGTACATCCCGCGGGGGGTTCTGCTGCTGTACCTGCTGGTGCCCCTTGCCATTTCCCACCTCGAACTGCTCGGCTGCAGCTGGGAGCAGCAGGAGCCCATTGTGCCATCGTTCCCTGTCATTTCCACTCCACCACTATTGGTAGCAGGCAGCTGGGTACACAGGCAGTGCTGCCACTGCCTGCTGTGGCTGTGGCCTCCTAGATGTTCAAGTACTCCTCTTACAGCTCTCTGTCATCCCATGCGCTGTTTGAGGTGATACATAGTCAAACAAAACTAAGAGCCAATGAAGAAACCAGCGTGTGTGTCAGCAAACTAACCCCTATGGGAAGAAGAAATTCACCTTAGAAAGTCCAGAGGTACTGGTGTAGTTTGGTGGTACTTTGGTGACTCAACCCTAAATGTAACAGAATGCTGTGCTCCTTTTTGTTTTCTGAATATGGTGATAATTAAGATGCAATTTTAATCATAGTGATACAGGTCAAGTGATAGGCTCTGTGAGCAGTTTGCTGTGTGATTATACGTCGTATGTAGAATAACTTGTGTTATTCTATATATGTGTAAAGGAAGAGGAGAGGTGAAAGGGGTTAGCTAGGACATGGGGCTGTCAACTGGTGTGACTGAGGCGTGGATGCATATTTCTGACTGTTATGGCAGGGGTCTGATTTGAAATCTCAGACTGCTAGTTATTTGCTTTATGGCATGGCAGTCAGAGCCATTGGTACTTGACACCTGGATAAAAGCTAACAAATATGATTACTGAGCTATATTTTTCTGGGCCTGTGTATGAATGTTTGATTTAGCATGGCACGTTACAAAAGTGGGATAAACCCGCTGACTTTCCCAGGGGTGAGGTAGGAACCCCCTCATTTCATTGGTAACAAAGTCAAGTTCATCATTATCATTTGGGTCTAAAATATTAGACCTTAGATTTTTCTCATGCTGAGAATCAAAATTGTAGAATTATATAGAAGGAAATGCTACATCCAAGAGTAGCCACAGTCCCAGTAGAGAGGTGATGTAGAGGCAACAAAGTACAGAATTGCATGCTCGGTTGCATTTATCACAGGGCTCTGAGATTGTCCCCACAAGCATAGCCTTTCAGGTAGGTGGTGTCACATTACCATGTGAAATGAGCCTTGGTGTCGGTGAGGTGCATGGTTGTGCCTCCAGCATGTGTATCCATATGGGAAGAGCTGCCATTTCCCTTCCACTTGGCTTCCTTTATGGTACATGCACACGTGAGTAATACAAACATTGTTCTCCAGTTCCACGCAATGGAGGCTTGTAATGCAAGACCTGGATATTAGAATTTCTGGCAGTAACAAGGCTGTCACTTTGAAGAGTGAAGAGAGGGATGAGAACTTTCAGTAATTCAATACAATCCTCTTGTTAGATTTGCGACACAATAAGTATCTTCCCATCCCCACTCCCCCTTTTATAGGAAGTGTTACAAATTCCAATCTACAGAGAGTAAATTTGATCTTAATTAGTTTTCTTAATTCATATCTTAAAATAATTTGCTTGCAATCTTAGGTAAGCAGTTTTTCTCTGCTTCATGATGTTTTTACACCTATTATCCTTCATTTAAATTGTATCCTGGTTGTACGGTAATTAGAGATTATGGCATATGTTACAGGTGTTCAAGTTTTCCCTCATCTCTGCTTCCTCTACCCCTACTGAGTTGCCTTATAAAAAAAGACCTGTTAAAGTACAACACTGAACCATGCGTGCTGACATTCTGGTTTTGAATTGCAGCTCACTGCTGTAGATGCGGACGAGGGACCCAATGGACAGATAGTATATGAAATTTTGGCTGGGGATCAGGGAGACTTCATCATCAATGACCGAACAGGCCTTATCACCATTGCTCCAGGAGTTGTATTGTCAGTGGGACAATCCTATGCTCTCACTGTCAAAGCATCTGATAGTGCTCCTCCTGCGCAGAGAAGGTAATTCATCTTATAATGAACCTAATTTTTTAATCAGTGCTTAGCAGTGCGTAAGAAATGCGGCACACCCTTATGTCTGTAATTCTGCACTGGAATACTATTCAATGTGCTGTGTTAGGTGTGAGGATCACATGTTGGAAACATGTCATATTAGAAATCTTTCACTTTTTGTTCCTTATTTATATTTTCCTTACAGTACACAGTGTTCATTATTTCATTTGCTTGTAATGGTCTATTTTTTAAAAGTTCACATTGTGCTGTCGTTGTGTATGCCCATTTGTTATGAGAAATTGAAGTGAAGGGATGTGAGGAAGAAAGCAAGTGAGAAGGGAGGTGCTTTTGGTTCTGAATGCAGCTTGCTGTGATGCAGAAAGCATCAGAAATAGTCTGGTTGCTGAGCTGGAGACCTTCTCTCCAGGTATAGGCTGTGCAAGGTCATTCAGCCTTGCCATGCTGTGGACATACCTGACAAGCTGTGCTAATGGTGAGCAGTGCTCCCACTAAGATCTAAATTCTCACCAGCAGAATTATTTCTGTTCTCCACCAGCTGGTAGAGAACAGCAGCCTGCAAATTTAATATGGATAGAACAGGACGCTCCCAAAAGAATAAAAATATTGAGTCCCACTTTCACGAAGGCGATGGGGTGCTGCATAAAAGTGGCGCTTATGTTCTGGGCCTGGTATTGATAATGTGACAACCTCATTGTCCAAAGAGGATGACAGAGAGAACCTGTAGTTTCCAGCATTTAAATCTCCCACAACATTTCCTCTTTTCCTCAAATGGGGAATGTAAGAAGGAAAGGGAACACAAAAGTGGAATTTCAGTCATTGGCTTTTTTTCAGGACCTGCTGCTTCTATCAAGTCTCCAAGAAAGTAGCTCGTACTGTTCCATACATAATTTATAATTACATTTCCAATCACTGAAGTATTCAGATTACTGGATTGTTCATAAAACTAATATGTGGTAACACAGTCTTCCAGCTGAATTTTCTTCTTTCCCTCTGTTGCTCGCCTTCTTGATAAGCCCTCTCTTAGGGTAGCTGATAGTAGGCTGTTAGTAGTGTGAAGGAGATGATTGTGGACTATTATTGCACTTACTTTTGTGTAGTACTAGCATAGTATTAAAGTGGAGGAGAAAAATCGATAATGCTACTTCAGAGAGCTTCAAAATCCAGCCACGTGGCCCCAACAACAGTAGCCCCTACAATACAGCTTTGATTGCTATCAGCTCCTTTTATGTTTGAGAAATCTTTATATTGTCTAAAAATATATACTTCTGATGATGTATGTTGGGAGCATGTGCTTCCTCCTCTGAAAATGTCTTTATTACAATAATCTTCAAAAGTGGAAAAGCACTCCTTTTTTGTTGTTTCTTCTTGTCTCCCCTTTTATGGAATTAGAGCACGTAATTTGCTTTATAGCTTTTAATGTGTGTTCAAAAAACCACTCCACCTAGGCAGTATTCCTGTAGCTGGAGTGAGTGGCCCTGGGGCCAGCCTGGCCTTGACCTGAGGTGTATTTGTGGCCCAGAGCTGTTCTTTCTCTGTGTGTCAAGGTTAAAAAATCAGGGGGAGGGCCACAGGAGCTTCAGCGAGGTGCCATGGAGAATGAACGTGGACAACTCTTACTGTCTGGTAGGGGACATTTGGATAAAAAGATTTTGCTGCCTTCCTGACGTTCTTTCTGTAAGGCAGGAAAACCAGAAATGAGCTGGTGGTGCTTGAAGCAGCCTCCAACCATTTTAAGCACAGAAAAGCCAGGAAGAGCTCATGTGAGCTACAGCTCTGAGGTCTTTAAAACTGTCCTTTTGCATCTCCTTAGTTCCTTCCTTCTGGCTGCGAGCTGGTTACTACCTTGCATTGGGGTTATACGAACTTCTTGCTCCTTCTCATGCAAAGTTGTTGTGTTGTGTTAGGTGGTTCACATTGCCTTGGTGGAGGCAATAACCAATATTTGAGACTTCTAGAAATGGGCTAGGTCTAGCCAGACATTATGTATCTGTGCAGGCAGGAAGGTGTGTGTCCTGTAACATAAATAAATAAATAAAGAACCAAAGGATTTTGATGTAATTTTAAATATTAAGTGGTTTTTTCCCAAATCTGGGTTCTGCTGCAGGACATACCAGGCTAACTGTAGTCATGTGTAAACTGGCTGGGTTTCAACTATCCCCTGGCTTATGCACAAAGCAGGACCAAACTGCTAAACCTGGCTCAGGAACTGTAGCTCTGTAGCCTTTGTGAGCACAATTTAAATTGAAATGCATTCCGTGTAGCTTTTTTGCACATTTGAGGCATTAAATTCTTGTTAGGTGACTGTGAATAAAACAAGATATTTTGTTGAGTATTATTAAGGTTTCTATCTGTAGCAAGCATCATTAATATAAGTTATTGAGATATATTTAAGTCCACTTACATACTTCAAGAATACTTAAGTTTCTACAATGTACAAAAGTTTAATAATTTAGCTTTTTAGAACTAAAGTTATAGTTAAGCATATAGTGAGTAGCAGTTTCTGTAATTGAGAAAAATGAGAAGAACATTTGTAAAATCAAACTATTTCATTTCAGACCTTAACCTTTTCACCTTTGACCTCAGATTCCTGTACAGTGGAAGCATTTCACTTAGTGATAAAAGCAATTTGCCAGATCAAGTCCAGTCTAGAAAGTACTTGATCATAAGATTATTGAAATACATATAGTTTCTCTTTGACTTGCATATGAAGAGATTATTTGGTCCACATATATATAAGTATATTAATTATACATTTTATGATATAGTTATATGTGGAAAGCAAACAGAGTTAAAGCAGAGACAGGGACACAATCTCAGTGACTTGTTGACCATGCTTTCCTTGCATTACCATTTAGCTGAAATATCACAGAATCACA
>VZTV01114217.1:9160-26522 GCA_013400875.1 Anhinga rufa | reverse complement strand
GGCAGCCCTCGGCGGGGCCCGGCCCCCGGCAACGAGGGCGCCAGGGACGCCCGGGCGGGCGGGACGGCCCGGAGCTGCCCGGCGCCCCGCCGTTTAACCGGCCCAAGAGCAGCGCCGGGCGGCAGCGGTTACCTCCCCCGCTTCCAACAGCGCCGCTGAGCCCGAGCTCCGGCGGCCCTCGGTAGCGCGGGCGGGCAGCACGGTGCTCGGGGAGACAGAGCCCTCGTCGGGCCGGCCGGCGCGGGGAAGGGGTCTGTGCGGCCTCCTGGCCCCGGCACCGGGGCACGGCGGGGCTGGGGCTGCGAAGAGCCTCCCGCGAAACCGATGCTCTGTCCTTTAAAAAGCAGCAAGCGCCTCACAAGAGCGATATGTTATTTGTCTGGCCGAGTTTTCTCCCCGTCTCCGTCAAAGCCTGGCGAGTACTGGCACTCCTGCCGAGCTCCGCGTAACTGGACCACGTCTAATGCCCGCACAACGCAAACGAAGACTGAAACGGTTGTTCCCTTTGGTGTGCGTGACCGAACGCGCAAAAAGGATGCTTTCCCCTAGAGCCCCGGGAGAGGGGGACTTCTTTAAAAAGACCTGTTGGCTCTCTGGTTTTGCTACAGACCAAGGCCATTCCCGAGCCGAGACGAAAGAGGAGGGTGGTGTCATGGGTCTCTTCTAAGACAGAAGAAAGGACAATTCCTTTTTCCTATTCTCAGCGGCTGCTAATCTCATGGAGCGTGAAAGGCACATTGATGAAGAGGCTCTAGAACGACAGGCTCTCTCCCGACGGTCGTAAAGCGAATCTGGGATACTCTGACCTATAAATACACACAAATATTAATGCAGCTACAGGATCGGCTAAGATCCTTGTTTCCTTCAGCTGCTCAAGATTCACTGGAAGCTTTTCTAGTTGCCACGCTTGCAACGAGCTATCGTGTTCTGGATGAGTTCTAGGGAATTTATGGCTCTCCTTGGATATTCTTGGATCCGTACGCTCAGAGACACGAGGTAGCCATGCAGCCGGTGCTCCTCACGCTTCGCATTATGGCAAAAGCAGGATACTAGATTAAAATAGGTATCCCTCTGCAGTTAGGAGATGGAAGTCAACATCCCAATGCAAGATGTTCAGGTGACGTCTCACTAGGACGCGGAGGGCCGGCCCCAGGCTGAACTCATCCCCAGTGCTCCACACAGAGCAGCAAGTGCCCGTGTCTACCCCCTGTGGACAGACCTGCCTCGCTATCTCTTCTTCAGCAAGGAACGGGCAACTGGATTAGCCAAGAAGCACAGCCTGCAGTGCCTTCAGAGTGCCAGTCCGGCCCGCCGCCCGCCTCCTCTGCCCCAGCCCATCTCCCAGCATGGCAGTCTCCTGCCCAAGGCTAACAGCAGGCTGGTCTTCAGGAGGGGCTCGAGCTTCCACTGGGATATTCAGGCAAGACTACGTAGTGAAATGGAGATGAGAGAAACGGTGGCGCTAACGTGCCTCCTCTGGGTGCCAAAGATTCTCCCTCTGCTACCACATACAGTCACATCGGAGAGCTCTTCAGATTCGGTTTTGCAGACACCGGGGCTTGTGGCTGAAAGGCGAGCAGGAACCCAGGCCGCTCCCATGAACACAGACGGCCGCTGTTGCCAAAGATAGCCTTTCCAATCTTTTCAGGGAGACGAGCACAAGCGTTTGTTTCGGTCATAGCCCTTGATGCATTATTCACTTACATACTCTGAGAACAAATAACCATAAGGTACTCCACACAGGGTTAGCCCTTGAGATCACCCAGGAACGTAATTAAATGCAAAACCAGCTACACGCATGCACAAGAGTGCCCATCTCTCTTCTCTCCAAAGCTCAGGTAGTTCCTCGTGTGCTTCCGTGGCTCATTAGAGTAACAAGTCCACACGGTGCGCTTGCCAAGGCTGTTTAGGATGCCAGCTGCCTTCTCTCAGCTGTTACAGCCTGGGGAAGGAGGAACTTCCACCAAACTGGTCGGTCATAGCTCCATGTTCAGAACTAGCACAACCTACCTTGGCTCTAGAGTAGTGTGCAACCTGCTCTATGAAGTCTCTTGGGGAGCACTGTCTGGCTTTCTAGATCCTTCCTGGTCTGTAAAGACGATGAGAGTGTGCGCGGATAAGGACGAAGACGTTTTTAAGGGCTTACTGAAGTAGTGTGTGAACACTGCTACATATGGCTAATGAACTCATTCCCTTCCTCAATATAAGCTTTTCTACCAGGAGAAAAAAGCCCTAATAAACCGATTCTTACATACCTGAAATCATACATAATTTTAACAGTAGCATATAGGTTATTACAGCAAGGTGATCTATGCAATATTACGGATGCTATCTGAACATGGATTTTTCATCAAACGTGCCAGCAAGGTCCCAAATATTTTCATTTAATTCCTTGTGCAATAAACTGATAAGAGAGCAGCCATCTGAATTGAAGTGCTGCTGGTATCTTTCAAGTTTCCCAGCTCCCCACTGTTTAAAAATCAAAGCTCTAATCACTATTAAGGCACAGAAGTACTGAACCGCAAAAGATTCTGTGCGTGTACGGTACAGGATAAACTGACTCGGTCTTACCTTTCCAGGGGCACAAACACAGAGCTACCTCCAGCTGATAAGCGGTGAGAAAGCAGATGTGCCACGAGTTTTTGCAGTTTGAATCATGAATAATTTTAAGGGAATACTGATAAAAGCTGCTGCTATTCTGATGTATGGTGTTTGGGGTTTTTTGTTGAGAGGGAGGTGAAATATGAAGTTCTTTAAATAAAAAATCTTCGTTGTCATTCCATNGGGGGGGAGAGGGAATCTGGCTTGGTTAATTGGGTTAATGTGATGATCTGGCATGCTTAGTTATATGCAGAAGTAAAACTGTAAAGAACATATTCAAATATCCTGTTATGGATATTCAGCAAATTATACATCCACCGTTGCTATGGCAAGCATCAAAAAACAAAACAATTCAGACAGTTTTAATAGCTATAATGACAATCTTGGAACCCCATTTCTTTTGAATTGTTTGCACAGAGTTACTCCGGGATTTAGAAGCAAGGAATGCCAAGTGTTTTTACAAAAATACTCTTAAGAGCCTGAATAGAGAGGCTTAAAAAACCCCCCTCACGATAGAAATTAAGTGGTTTTGTCCTTTCCTCTCTCTGCTTGCAGAATCAAAAGCTGTTTCTTCTAGGAATAAACCCAAACCTAACCAAGTCAATGCGTATGGATAAATCCACAGTTATATCACAATACTCCACTGCAGCTGTGAAGTACAATTGCCAATTCTCAAGTTCATCAAAACCAGGTAAATGTCCCAAAAACATGCACTTCTTCAGAAAGGCTCTCCAGAGGTGTATACCATTTAGGGCTCTGCCATCCAAATAACTTGCCCAAAACCAATGTCTGGAAGTTGAAGAACGTACGTTACCAGGAACTAAAAAGACTGGGTTCCCCTTGGAATGGATGAAGCTGCATGCTCCCCTAGCAGGAGGCCGAACTCGGTCATCTTCCAAATTCTGGGGTTTGCATACACCCTTCTCCCCATTCTGCAGTCTGAGTCACCCTTCTGCAGTTCTGAGCCCATTTATTTCCCTCAGAAATGCAAACACTACATTCAAATAATCTCTAGTAAAACTCGGTCGGCCATAGGGAATTTACACCAGACTAAACCAAAGCATTACTTCAGAGCCTAAGCCACTTTAACAGACCCTGGAGCAAAGATGTTTTTGCTCTGCAAAGCCTCATGAAGTTTTTGCAAATATTTAAGCCAGTAGCCTCAACACTAAGCACAGCATTTACCCACTTAACCAAGAGCAAGGGCAAGAATACTTTGTTCCTGCACACTGGCACTGAGTCCAGAAGGGAACCAGTGGCTGCTGGGGGGGGCTGCAGTGCTGAACCCCCACTTATCCCAGTACACTTCAAACTGACTTACACAGGTGCCAACCTCCAGCATTTTGCTGCAGCCAGCAACGCCAGGAGAGAATGCCTGCTACGCCGTGCGCTGCGGCATGCCACCTCTGCCACAAGCCCCGAAGTTCCCTCTTCTGCTGCCTCAGTCCTTTATTTCCCTATGAGAACAGGCCAGGTTCATGCTCCAAGCACCCTGGTGGCACTAAGAAAATAACAATTATTTTGCTCTAATATACACCCATAAGCCAGTTAGAGGAGGAAAAAACTGAAATATGAGGTAAATTAAAGCTTCCGACTAAGGGGATTTACCAGTAAGTCACCATAAAATTCAGATAATTTATTTTTTCAATTCTGCAGCAACTTTCTCCAATTCATTTGGATTAGCTATTAGAAGTTATGTCTCAAAAATTAAAGAAAATGTCTTTTGACCATTATATCAAATTCTAATTTTAGCCAGAAAAAAAGAATAATTAGACTGTGATTTACTCTGGTAGTCAACTTATATTAACAATTTTCCCCCCGTTCATGTAATTCTGGCAAAATCAAATAATATATACAATGCTCATAAATGCTGGGCTAGATTTAGTAAAGACAATTTCCTACAGTATATTAGGACATTTCTCTTTGCTTTCTGTTATAATAAGACAATCAAGTTATTTAGTTTAAGGAGGCAATATGATTGGCATCCACAGTAGCCTCAATTATAATTTCAGTGCAGTCTTCAATAAGGTACAAGGCAGGATTTTTTTATTTTTATTTTTAAGCTGTCATCATCCTGTAACAAGCTGTATAGCCTGGCTGCTGCTCTCTGGGAACGTTTTCCCCCACATCCTAACCCGTCTTCCCTGCTAGCATGCAAAACCCCACTTACTGCCTAAGAAGCAAGAAGAAAGTGCAAATCCTACAATCAGTCACGCAAAGCTATCGCGCACAATATCGGTATGCAGCTGGCTCTATTCTGGGCAGTGGATGAATGGGTCCCAGCTTGGGACTGGCCAAGAAACCCTGCTCGACAAAGGCGGCAGCGCCAGCTCACTGAATCCCAGCCGACAGTGTGCGCAGACACCCACACAGTCATCGATATGACTTGAGGAAAAGGCCATTTTCCATAATTCTTATTTTCCCCTCAACATGTACAAGACAGCGTAATCTTCAGGCTAGGTTGATATCAGATCTCTAGTGATAGCTGAAGCAAATAATAACGGGAAAGTATGTTTAAGTCTAAGATCCCTAAAGGTATGCTCCTACACTTCTGTTCCTACTTTTAAACAAATATCTTTTCTAGGATACTTAACTCCTCTGAAATTGGACTGCTGTCTATATTAACTGAATAAATACGCATCTAGGAGCCAAACTTTAGTCACCAAGGTATGAAAATGTCAGCCTCGGGCACCAAGAACAGAAGAGTGAGTAATGGAAGACGACGACAGAAGAACAGGAGAACCAAAAGAAAAGAAATTGATGATGGTAACAGAGGCAGAAGGTGTTCAAAGCCATGTAGATTCAGGGACAGGAAGCCAGAGGCAAAGTCAAAATGAACTGAGTCAGTCTGCTCCCGAGGAACTTCTGAGGGCAGCACCACCCAGGCTCTGCCCCTTGCCCAAAAACCTGTCCTGGAGTTACCACTCCAAGCCTTCATTCATGCGCTCTGGTGATTTATTCCGTGCATGCCTAATGTGGAAGCATCGTGAACAAACAATAGACCACTCAAACTTTCAATTAAAAAGCACTACTGTTGAAATTGTTATCTCAAATCTTTAAAGGACCCTACCACAATTGGGTTCTGCCATGCTATAAATTTACAATGAGAGGGAACTTCCCAGACTTTTTGCATCATTATTTATGAATAGATAAACCAAATGGAAGTACAGTTCCAGTATTGCAAACCAGAATCAATCCTGCTTTCCTTACAGCAGTACTATGGCAGTGCAGCTACTCCAGTTATCTCTTGGGTATCTGTCCAGTGCCGCCTTACACAAAACCTCTCTCCCCTGTCATCAAGGATATGCAGTGGTTCTTGTAAACAAAAATGATTGCTTTAATATTTTCTCATTATTTTTAGCTATAGAGCAGAGTTTTTCTAGATTTGCCTAAACCTTGTCTAACCATTAAAACAATTCTTTCCCACATGACCCATGAGGGTTGCATGGAATGAGAAATATATACAAACAGTTTATGCAGAAAATATGCAGAAATAGCTAGTCTTTCCTTAGATGGTTTCATCTGCGAGTTCTTGACTTTCCCTGAACTTCCTCCCCTCAAGGACTAGAACAGTAATATTATTTTTTTTCTTGAAGTGGAGTAAATCGGTCCCTACACTCTCAGTAGCCAAGTGAAAATTAAGATGTAAAGGAGTAAAGAATGCAGAAGAACCCTATTATTCAACAACAATACAATTTGCTGCTGATCTCCAGTTGCTAAGACAGGCACGTCAATTATTTATAGAACCCAGAGTGTTAAACATGAAGTATTTCAGCCTGGGACAGCACAAAGGTAAAACGTGATCCTGTCAGAACTGTGGAATTGTAGGCAAGGACAGAATATCCCTACACAGATTACCCTTTTTATTGAACTATAAATTTAAAAAGGTCCTTATGAAGTGTCACTTTCGGTGTTAAGCGGTATGCATTCTCTTTTTTCGACAGCGCCAGTTTAACATTTATCTAAAGGGCTATTTCTGCCAGGGAAACAATGCATGGTATCTTCCAAAAATCTAAGTTAGCAGAACCTCACCTGAATATTTACATGAAGTCCAGGACTTTCTCTTTATCTATGCTTATATCTACAACCAGCTTATCATGCATATTCTAAAATTTGCTCCAAATGATCACAACTTTGCAATGCTCAGGGTGCTGAAGAGGCCTCGCCACGCACCACGGCGCAACACGACAGCACCACCCAAGGATTAGATACGCACTACCAACTCACCTATAGTAACCACAAAACGCAGCTTAAAATAACTTCCACTGACTCCTTAGAGTGGGAGACACATTCAAAATTAGCAAGCACTCCTAAAGAAAAGAATTATGCATAAAATTACTTCTTTTTAGCTGGTAAGAGAACTATTAATATTGGAAGTAGCTTTTTACTTGGAATGATGTCTTTCATCTCTGGTTAAACAGTAAAACCTGTGACCTAGTGCCACACAATGTCAATTTTTATAACACCTCTTCCTGCTTAAAAAAATGAAGTAGATTTATAATATTAAAACTAGAAGTTAATCCCTCTGTAGGATTATCAATTGATTAAAATCAACTAGAAGTATAAAAAGTAAACAGATCTTAGTTGCAGAAATTAGTATGGGATCAATGGAAGTGGGCAGCCACCTAGATGACAAGCCTGAAAAGCACATTTCAGAAACGGATCTGCAAGGCCCACCTATGAATTTAAGTGCTAATTAGGAGAATAATCTAAGGACTGCACTTCCTTTTGGTGTATTCAGCACGAAGCCCTTACATTTAAGGTGAAAGTCTGGGGGATGAAATTATGTCCCCAACCTCGAGCACCCATCACGAATCCCAACAGTTATGTTTTGTCTGAACAACACAAAGGTGTAAGTCCCAGTAATGGAATTGGCTGACTACAACGGCCAGTGGTATGTGACACAACCATGTCAGCACAGAGGCTTCCAGTGACACAGTCTAACCACAAAGTTTCAGGTATGAAATCAGAAAGAATGTCAAGGCTTGCTTTTAACAAATGGCTTATCATCTATAATAACCCCAGAATTTTGGAAATAAGATATTTCCCACCTCATTTGGCTGTTTGTTTGCTCAGAAGACACTGCTTCCTTTCTTGTACTGTTTAAGACACCAGAGGCAAAAGGCGTCCGTGTATGCACCATCATTACTGGGAAGCTCCTTGCACGTGGAATCCCACACAGCTCTGTCCTGCTCCCTTCCTCATGTAGGATACACCCTCTCTCAGCAAGGGAGGTGCCGAAGCGCTAAGGTTCTGCGTGCCAGCAATACATGAACATGTGGTTTACACCTCTCTCACACTGAGATTTCAACCTCTCACATCTGAAAAGTTTAAATCCAGTATCATTAGTCAGCTGACTGAGTACCCAGGAAAAATGAGCACAGGGCAAGAAGCACTGGCTTCAAGTTCAAGCCGGGTCAGACAGCAGTTACAGCAGTCAGGAAGGTGAACACTCCAAGGCATACACCGGGCACACAAAGATACCTTCTTAAAACAAGAACTGCGCCTCAGGTCCATTTTGAACTCAAGTGTTTTCAGACATCCGACTCAAACTGCCCTTCCCCTCTGGAAGCAGCCTCTTCTCTCATACATGGATCGTGCAGCCAGGGACTCTCATCCTGCCCAGGCCAGTACGTACGTACGTCAGATTGGCTGCTCTTAGAAGACAGGTCAAGCCACTTCTGTTAGCCTGTTCCTCTAACGATGGCAGCTACGAAGTTGTACTAACGCTACACGAATAGCCCAGAGCAGGCTGCGTGGCTTGCTTATGCACAGTGGGAGGCTTCAACAACAAAACAAAGACGGCTTTAGTAGCGCGTAGCAGTTATTTGGAAAACACCTATGCAAACTGCACATGGTGGAAGGCCTCTTGAAAGCACCAGGAAGAAGACACTCCACCACCGAAGACTTCAAGACAGACTGAGAAAGACAGAGCTCTCTCCTCTGCAGAGGGTCCGGGAACTGCAGCTGAACAACACCTCCACGCTTGAACCATCAGCACTTTGGGCTACATGATGTGCTGACAAGCGCTGCGAGTCTCTCTCATTTCAAGAGCATACCTAATTTTACCCCAAGTCTTTACGTTGGAGTCAGGCAGATAGCGTATTTGACTTTTTATGTGGTGCAAGCCCTAAAATGCATAAGAGAAAGGTTGCACTCCTGTACAGACTGAAGAGAGTTTAATTAATCCCAAAGTATTTGCTTCGTCGGGAAAATACGGCACACGACAACCTCGTGCTTACTGAACTAGACTCTTAGAGCCACTGCACCTCAATCAATGACAGTTTTTCTCCCCAAGGGATTTTCGTTCACAGTGGCCAGGTAGGTACTTCCAATAAAAATAGGTTTTCTATGGGCAATGATGATTAAGAAATGCTGAAAACACTGTTCCATCCCTCACCAGGAACAACTGGTGTGATGGCATTCAAAGAAAAATATCCCAGATCACGATAGGGACTTCTCAGTATTTTCCTCCTTGTGCACTGACTCTACAAAAGCCCTTATTTACTAAACTACTATAAATAACTCATTAGCCACACTAATCCCATAAAGCGAGCGGTGCATTAGTGGTAGGTATCCCCCATCTACTGTGGGAAAAGCTACAGTCTGTCTCCAAAAACACCTTGTCTACTTCACGCCAGTCTGTTGCCAGCTTTTATTCAAAAAGGGCGAATTTTTACTCAAGAAAAGTATGGCTGGAAACAGACAAATCATGTGGCAGATATTAATATACTCATCGTAACTTCCACTGAATCAAAATTTCAACTTATGCTCCCAGCAGTGATACTGAAATTTTATCTGCACAAAGGGTGCTTGTATGGTTCCTAGCAAGTTTGTTGAAAGTATCTGGATTAAAACACCCAAAGTTGCAGTGAAAGGTTGTCCATGGCTTGCCTGAGGAACTAATCTGTACTAGTCAAAAACATCCACAATTTCTTGGGCAGAAAAATCCAAAACAAAGCCAGAAGCACCCCAAAAACAAAACCAGAAAACCTTGGAGTCCTACCTTCTAGTAACAACAGCTGTAGTAACAGCCACTGGTACATGATATCAAACCTACTAAAATGCATTGATGGGTCCATGAAACATTCTACGCCAAATCAAATATTTCAAAGATGGAGGAATTCTAACTGCATCTCCTACAACTGCCTTGCCTCCAACACTGAGGGCAAGATCTTCAAATACAATGACTCAGAAATTATGCCTGACAAGCCACTTAACAGAAAAGGAATAATACTGAACTTTAAGATCAAAGTATACAAGTGAGTGATTCACCTTCCTTTCTTGTATGCTTGCAAGACATAGGGTAAACACGAACATAATATTGGGTGCTTTGAAAAACTCCACCTGCATTTGAGTACGAGAATTTGCATCAAGTGGTAAGGGGAGGCTACACAACCCTGAACGACTGGATGCGACTCTCTCTTAGAGAGAAAGCATCCTCCTTTACTAGCTCAAGAGCTTTTGTCTATCAGACCATGTCACCTGAATGAGTAACAGCATGCTAACTCCCACTGCTGCCATCTCTCACCGACTCCAGCAAGCTAAAGCATTAGCGGAACAGCAAGCAAAATAGCATACATATTTCCCAGTGCAATCGAAAACCTGAATGCTGACAAGACCAAGAGAAAAAAAAAACCAAAAAACCACAAGCTGGTCTAGTAGGCGTCTGTCCTCAGGGTCACATAAAATACCACGTGCTGGAAGGAAGAAGAAACAGCGAGGAGTTGGCAACATCCGAAGCACAACGCCTGCAGAAGTGATTATGCTGATGTCAAATCTGGTCCTATCTGAGCTTTCCAGCCACTGCTGAGTTGACAGCACGTGCCACGATGCCAGAGCTGGCAGAGGCGATGCTGAGCACAGCTAGTGGCCACTAGCCACCTTAAAGCACCACACGTCTTCCCTCAGCTCACCTTTAGTGGCATGAACAGTAAAATAACATCTACAGAGTGCTCTTTGTCAAAACCACAGCAAATACCAAAAAGCAGCCCTCCGTTCCCCATTTTGCCCAGCCTGCTGATGCCGGACTTGTGGGGTGCTGCGGTCCACCACTGAGCCGTGCTGGCTGGGCTCCAGGGCCCCGAACAGCGAGCCGGAGGAACAGGTAACAGCTACAAGTCCTGGCTCCGGGGAACCGGCACAGCCATAAGAACACAGCTCCTTGCCAACGCTGACTGCACTCCAATTTTAGCAGACTTAAAGCTTTCCATATTGATGAAGAATTTTGAAACTCAAAGAACACAACAGATTTATATCCAAGTTTATAGAAATAGCTGAATAATACACCAACAGCCTTAGCATACACGTATGCAGAAAAAGAATGAACAAAACTATCAAGACCTCCTAAAATACAGATTAACAACAGCAGAAACTTAGAATCATAGAATCATTAAAGTTGGAAAAGACCTCTAAGATGATCAAGTCCAACTGTCACCTTGCTAATTACTATTTTAAGTATGCCTGAATTTTCAACTGTGGTGTTATTAAACTAAAAATTATATCATCGTATATTTTAACTATACAATTGCTTACACAAGTTACAACCATCTCAGAAAAACAATCTGTACTTCATATGATATTTATATGATCTTTCAAACATGGTTACGTTTCCCAAATGACATAGGACAAATGACTACTTTTTCACAGAAGAGTTGAACCTAGTGGTGCTTCTCCCCTGTGACATCACGTGGCCTAAACATAACAAGGATTTTAGGACATCCTGTAGCATCCAGAGCAGCTCCTTATCACAGCAACAATGGGAAAGTATTTTACTAAATGGAGGCAAAATTAAACTGTAGAATTGAGCCCAAATAATATTCTCACTGACAGAGTAGAAGTCATTGACTTCTTCTCAGAGAACTATTCTACTTGAGATATGTTGGAGGCTGATTTTGGAGAGTGAAGAGCTGTGTAGGGAATACAGGTTCGCAGCTCCCAACCACCAACACTGCCCAAAATCCAGAAGGCTGTCCATGAAAAATGGTATCTGTAAGTAATTCCTATACATTTCTCATCCTCAAAGTGTAAAAGGTTGGCTTTCTGGCAAGCTCTACATGTTCTGAAAACAACTTCTGACAGATGACGGCGGCGCCCTGACGCAGAGCTCCATCCCCATGACAGGCTCTTTAAGCACACAGCTGAAAGGATCCAAAGATCCTTTGGCATAAGGACCTTTACATGCGCTGGTGTAAGCTATGCTGCTGCAGGAAACGTGCTTTAGTGGGAGACAAGGAGGTGCCAAAGGTCAACAGAAAGCCAGCGCCTCCCTTCCCAGACACGTGCTGCACAAACGGGATTGCTGGATCTTTCGTAAGATTTCCTAGCAGTATGAAGCCTGAGGAAATAATTTCTGACACTGTCAAAACTGCGCTAACGACCTTCAGGGAAGGCTGTGGTGTTAGCACATTCAAAAGCCTTAACCCTGCCCTGCACAATGCTCCGTGTGACAGACCCTGTCTTGGTCAGAAGAAACAGTTTAAGCACATAAAAATTACAACTGGCACCAACATCTAAGCTATAGCAAATTCCTCCCTGATTGTTGTTTTGAAGATGACGCTTCCAGCAGAATAGAACTGTTATTTATATGTATCAGCCATTCACACCTCATCCTGCTTCTCATGCTGTCAAGATCTTCTGCTTGCCACAGAAACACCCTTCTGTCCCATACACTTGCTGCCAGGAAGAGCCGAGAGGCAGGGGCAACAGGCAGGTAATTACTACAAACCCGGAACATTTTCAAGGAGAACGTTTGCTTTTGACTTTTGGGGGATTAAAGTCAGACTTCCATAAATAAGCATGAAAATATCCCAAGGAGAGCTATGTTACTAATGAAGATTTTCTTGCTTCTTGTCAGCTGCTTCAGCTACTTCTGCTGCCATTGGATGAGCGTAATGAAGGCCTTTCTACTGCATGGCTCTCTGCAGGTGTGATTAAATCTGCCTCGTACTTCCCAAAGTCCCCAAGTGGACTATCATGCCTCAGTTACAGAGATAATTTCTCAGAATGAAAGAGCCAATAAGAAGCTATTCCTTTGGGCATCTCAACAGCATTAACACAAAATGCAGTGAAAAGCATCAGAGTAGCAGAAAGCAATTTCATTCTCGTCGAGGCAACTTGTTTGCAATGCTTTCCAAACATTTTAACCGTGTCTATCTGCCCAGGTTTAAGTCAGAAGCCAGTACCAGCAATGGCTGCACTGAACCGTCACCTCAGGAGAATGGCACTGGCTGCAAATTAACTGGTTGAGTTCATCTCTTATTTCTCTTTTTGTTCTCATCACAAGACACGGCAGCAGACAACCTGCTATGATTGCTAGACTAATTTGGCAGCGTGAGCTGCAGGTTGGGATGAGACGGCTGCTGAACCTGCAAGCGTGTGCATGCAAGGACACATTTGAAAGTACAAGTCTTGCAGGGGTTTTAGGCACAGAACGATGCAACTTTGGGGAAGACCTAAGCATAGAAAGAGCAGGTCAGGAGTAAGAGGTGTCACTGGGACTTCATGCAAAATGGAGGAGGAGGGAATTCAGAAAACTCAGCTACGGTTTGAGGGGGTGTGCCATTTGCCTCATGAGGGAAGGTACCACATGAAGTCCCGCAGGCTCCAAAATGCACTCAATTAGCTGTTCCTTTTACCTTTTTGTTCTACCCAGCATTTCTTCAAGAGCACTGTCATCTCTGGTTTTGGCATCCTACTCATCATCTATGAATTCATGTTGCCGTTTCCTCCCTGAAAGGAAAAAGTCCCATCGTCAGTCATTTGCTACACAGAGGAAAGGACAAATTTGACAGAGTATTTTTGCCACTGTTCAAGTTCAAAGACCGTTGCTCCCTGAGCAGACAGTAGTGTAAGCTGTGTTCTCTGTCACGGTGTCATTGATCCGAAATCAACCAGCCGGTGTCAACTCTAGAAACTTACCCCGAATTTACCTGTAAGCAGCTGAAAGGCTGTCTGCATCTTAGACCTGCCAGGGAAGAAAGAGCAGGGCAGCGACTCGCCCGGAGTAAAAAAATTCCCAGCAACAACAGGAGAGACTTGTGCCAAGCAAATATCTTTATTTTATTTTAAAACATTCTGAAAGTGTTAATCTATATGAAAAAGAAACAAAACAGCGCTGAGAAAGCACACTTAACATTAGGGAAGCCTTCATTTCATATCACATGAGCCAAATTTAAAATAAAACTAAACACAAGTGTACTGAGCAGAGACAAAAAAAAATCA
This sequence comes from Anhinga rufa, assembly GCA_013400875.1. Taxonomy (NCBI): domain Eukaryota; kingdom Metazoa; phylum Chordata; class Aves; order Suliformes; family Anhingidae; genus Anhinga; species Anhinga rufa. The sequence goes on along the minus strand of VZTV01114217.1, from coordinate 12,698 downwards.
ATTTTCTCAAAGAGATAACATGAGAGACTCCCACAGGGGCTGGCAAATTCTGGAAGAGAGAAAGAGATTATATTTTATGGGAAGAGATTCAATAACTATTCTTTTCCCATAAAGCTAGTGATGGAGGATTGTCACTGCTCCATAGACACACTGCGCACATTTCAGGACAACAGTAACAGAAAATCAATAGCATCTTTTATACGTGAAAAGACATTATCTCTATGGAGTCCTAATACTAACAAATGGGACCAAAGAAGACCTTTACTAAAATTTAGTAGTCAGCATTAATCTGGCTGATAAAAGAGGGGTAGTATGCTAGTCTACATCCTTGGAAGTTTTTTTTATTTTATTTTTTTTTAAGAAATAACTCTGCTGAGAGCTTCACCCTCCACTGAAGCCAAAGAGCCCCCAGATGACACTACATTAAAAGTCTAACAATGTTGAACCCTGGCGCTGTCGCCTGAAAGCCCCATCGGCATACATTTCCTTGCTGGCTGATGGCTGTAATCATTAGGAGGCAGGAGCTTTATCAGGTGGTAATTTGACAGCTTTGACAAGCTCAGCTGAATTTATGGCACTTTCTAGTTTTTCCCTCCATTGAGCTGAGATGGAACTAAAGTTAATATTAGCAAAAACACTTTGTGCGGGGGCAATTTTCCAGCGATGACTACATGATTCCAGTTACTAAGAAAATCTGCTAAACAAGGCCTCCTCACAGTCCCTTGCCACCATCACCAGACTAGGGCAGATGGTTCCCCATCCAGCCCACTACCTTAGATGAAAGGTTCCGTAGGTGGAAGGTATCTCTGGTACCTGTCTCTAAAGCAGCAGAAGTGAATCAATTCTGGAACACCTCGGCGCCTTGCAGAGGAGTCACTAGTGTCTCAGAGAAACACAAATGTGGATGTTTCCCTTGGCTTAACAAAAATAACTTTTAGCTCCAAACCCAGTTTTCCAGACAGGGGCATTCACAGTTTGCTGCCCCATTTTCGCCACACAGCACTGTCCACTGGTGCCTAAGCTCAGAAACACTGGCACTTCAGGCGTGCCCTTCCATGTCCAGACAGACTGCGCACGCCCTCCTGAAAACCCTTTCAAGCATATTTCACTACCCACTGCTTACCCAGAAGCACCACCTAACCCAAGTTCATGCACTCCTCACCTCAGGCTAAGAAGGGTGGTGTTCAGCACCATTACGCTCAACTCCCTTTCTGGGTGTGGGCTCCGTGTCTCTTAAACGGAGCACGTAGTTTCTTTTCTGTCTATCAAAAATCTAGGACACTCAAGCTTAAGGGAAAAAAACCAGTAACGACGAGAGTTTCTTGTATTTCCATGGATCTATGGTCCACTCTAAGAAGGAACCCAACCCATTACATCTGAGGAGAAGTACCGGTAGATTGTGACCTCTGGGCAACGCCAGAGCTGTATCAGGACACTAGTAAGGCTACTCGGTTTACTAAAGGAGCATGCTACATGCACTGGAGCAGAAGCCGCAGCATCACGCTCTGACGGCCCACGGGCTGGCTAAACCCAGGATCTGATTCCCAGGGTCTGCTTCTCTCATCGCAAAGACCACATCCCCCACAGCACCACGATGCTTTCTTGTGCAGCGTCAGGGATCTGCGAGTAGCGACGTGGGCAAGAGGAACACTGCGCCCTGAACCAAAACTTAGCAAATCAGTAAAGTACAAACAAGTATTTTTCTTTTCCCTTTTTTTAACCATTAAATTGCTTTTTGCCATAAACATTACATTTCCTCTGTTATAATTTAGGGTTTTAAAGAGCTCTGTCTACATGCTTAGAAAGCACAGCTCATATTTAGCTCCCTAAAGTCATATTTCTCTCTTCCTATATTTCCCTGCCAAGATGTGACATCTGTGGACCGTTCCCAAAAAATTCCCCTGAATCATCTGTGATGCATGCGAAACAGCGGCCAGAGCTGGCAACAAGCAGCTGTGTCTTTTAGGAAAGTGTGAGATCAATCTGGTAAGGGGAAGGATTCCCAGGAACTCTGCCACTAACATCCCCGAGGACCGCACAACTCCCAAATCACGTTAGAAAAAGAGCACAATTACGACAGGACCAAAATCCATGGGAAATCGCGTTGCCACGGCAACTGACATCCGCAGAACTCAAGTCTTCTTTCCATTTTTGCACAGACTCGATGGCCCCCAAACCACGTGGAAAAAAATTAGTCTGGCAGGTGGGTTCACTCAAGAAAAGCATGTTTTTATGGGCGACTCCCCATAAAACAGACCCATTTCTACGTGGTTTCACAGAAAGCGAGCCTTTGTGGACCTCTCATTCCAAGCACTGCACCTCGCTTGCTATGAGTGCAGAGGAATTTCTATATGATCAGTACTTGCCTCTTAACTGCCCTTGGATCAGAAAAAAATTATTAAACCTTAAAACATTCCTGTTTCCAAACAAAGGTTATGTGAAGATAAAATCCAAGACAGATTAGCTGAGCTTTGGAATGGGTTTCAGCTTCACGCGAGACTGTGTTGGTGTTAAGGAGCGGTCTTTCAAAAGCTCCTCTTTGAGGACACAGTACTCTAAAATCACTCCAGCATCCCCTACGTGAACATCAGATCCAGTCACTGGGGAACATCCAGCCATGAGCAGGAAAGGCTTTACTTTTCTTCCTGGCTGCTTTATCACAGCGATAAAGCCAAGAAACACCCAGTCTGTCCGCCAGCACGCTTGATAACGAGGCATAGGCTAAAGCACAGACCAGGAAGCCCTTCCGCTAAAAATTCTGTCTGCTCCCCACACTTCTGGGGCATTTCCTCCCATTTCATTACTGGGGAAGCCTCGGCAAGTGCCCTCTCGTGGTTAACCCACCGTCAAGACCATCTGCTCTGTGGAGGGCAACACAGCATAAACTCTAAGGCCGCATTCGCTCCTCTGTGGTGCAAAGCTAAAGCAGCTCTGTCAACCTGAAGAAAACTGCTCCAGGTTTATACCGGCGACAAAGAAGAACGAGGGTTAGCCGTGGTCTGCTCCCTGCTAGCTGTTCTGCGCCAGAGGGTTTAGCACTGCTGACCTAATCTTTTGCTTGCCTTCACAGTCCGTGCGGGCCAGAAGATGTGACCTCCCGATGCCGCACCGGACAGGCTGCCGGGCTTCTGGGTACCCTGAGCAAGCCAGCCGCCCAAGGGCCGGCAGCTACTCGTGAAGTGAAGGCGCTTTCGCCATAAAAAGGTGTGGAATCGAGCGCCCTGCTACGGCAGGCAAGCGGCCTCGGGGCAACGCGCGCCACTGCCGGTCCCGCAATCAATATGCTTGACAGACAGACAGACCGACCGACAGCCCGCCCGTTCCGGGCCGGTCTCGAGGAGACGCTGCAGCCTCAGCCTAACGCCGGCGGCCGCCGCCCGCAGCGCGGGGACCGGCTCCGCTCCGCCGCTCCTCCGCCCGCGCTTACCTAGGGACGGAGCGGACGGAGGCCCTGACCACCCGCGGCTCCGCCGGCCCGGGGCCCAGCCCGCCGCCCGCCGCCACAGCCGGCCGGACCGCGGCGGGAGAGACGCCTCAG
>VZTV01114213.1:3764-15012 GCA_013400875.1 Anhinga rufa | reverse complement strand
AAAGATGAGCATAGAGGCTCAGAGAGAAGTAGACACTTAGAAATTTGCACATCTCAAACCATTAATATTTCTAACATCCATAATTTGATGTTAATAATTATTAGTTTTGATTTTTCTCTTTTTGCTATTTGTAATTTTAATGACTTGTGAACTTTTTCTGGAGTTTTTCTTAGCATTTCTATATTGTAGAAAGGAAAAATATTCAATAAAATGTTTCTTACAGTATTCATTACAGCAAATAAGATTTCCCCCCCTTGTTTACAGTATTCTTCCAACTAAAAAACAGATCAAACTGACAAAAATTTTGAAATTTCCCTGAACAAAATTTAAAAATTTTCATAACATCTTTCTCCACAGCATAGGTTCAGCCTAAATTTGTGGTGGGACCCAAAGTGTATTTAGCTGCTCCTCCAGAAGGGAAAGCTCTAATGTGAAATCACAAACTATTTTTTCTAGCTCTTACTGCTTGAATTCTTGACCAAATATAATAAAATTATCTTTGCTTTATAATTAAAGTCACATTTTTTTAATGCTAAATGCCTTTCTGCATTGGATCTTCTCTGTCTTGCTATGCCTTACTGTGAATTGCTTTGACCTTGTCTCAAGGATTCAGACCTCTTTTGACAGCTTTCAAGAAAGCTCTTTGCATCGATCTTTCTATATGACTCCCATGGAAAAGGGAAGAGACAGTAAAAACTAGCCAGGAGGACAATAAGGGTATATCTCAAAACCATCCTCAAGTTGCAGGAGGAAAACAAAACAAAACAAAACCCAAAAAACTAAACACCACAAAAACCATTGCTAGCAAGTATGAGTATGGATCTACCAAAGTTGATAAAGTTGGTTGGAATGGCCAGTGACATATGGGGATCTCCTATGACACCCTGACTTTTTTCACAAGGCTGTGGTTTGTCTTAAAACCAAGAAAGCTGTAACCCCTTTTGAAGAAACTTACCCAGCAGGTGCCTGTGAACAGGTCTCCAGATATCTGCTACAACTGACTGAGTTAATGTTATGGTGTAAGGTGATGTGTCATTTGTGAGAAGAGTGGTCCAAACAATTTTCACTTGGGTTTACTTTTCTTTTGTTAGAAGGCCTGAAGACAGAAGAATTAAAGTTTTTATTTCTTTTTTCTCCATCTACTTTATACTCTGACATGCATTTCCTTTACTTTTCCTTCACTGGTATCTGCACAGCTTGTTTACTCTCCAGATTCGCCCTTGAAGAAAAAAATTGCTTTTGCTTGGTAACCTCATGCCTGAGGAGGGTATATCTTTCAGCTGAAACTACCCATATTAATCCTAATGGCAAACGGAGAAAAAAATGAAGCAAAGGAGAGGAGGAAGGAGAGAAAAAAAATTTGGCAGGGTAAATCTGTAGGAGTGGATGAAGTGTTTTATTCTTTAGATATTGCTGTGGGTCATTGCACTAGGAGATTTTGTTTTCCTTCTGTGGTTTCTGTGTTTTATATTTTCTGCAGGTTTCCTAATCCTTGATTGGTAGGAGGCAGGGAGGAGTTGAAGGAGGCTGACATGTTGAAGTGCTAGTTTGCTGCTTGATTGAGGAGACCTCTGTATGGCTTTCATCATTCACAAGCAGGAACTGAAATCTCTTTGCACTGCTTTGTATCTCATTTTGTTTAAAATAAATTAGCAGATATGACCAAACATTCTTTATAATAAGTACTGCAATATTCCACTGGTGAACTGTCCTATTTGATGTCTTAGTACTTAAGGTGCCAAATATCTGCCTGCCTGAAGGAAAGCTGGATAATTTTAATAAAATTAAGTCTTGACCATGTTGCATGTGTCCAACCATTCATAGTAATTCATAAAAATGTGAGAATTAAGTGTATTAGTCAAAGACAGTGCAAAGAAGTGCAATAAACTATGCTTTAGGTTGCAAAGATGGCATTAACTCACCCAAGGTGATTTTCAATGGGATATAGCTATCCCACTGTGATAAAGCATTTCAGATTAGTGTTGGATGCCTTTGATTTTATTTTTAAATAAAGTAATTTAAAATAAGTAACATTCTCTGTCATCTCGTTTTACTAACCTTAAAATTACTGCAGTGAGTTTTGACTTGTTTAAGCAATTTCAGTGATTTGTCCTGAATTTCCCAGAGAAATTAAACTAGCAACCATAACAAAATAAAGATCAGTAACCTGTTTATCTCCATTTGGTTTCAATGCTTGTCTCCTTAATAGGAAAATTTTAGAAAATTCTCCTTGGCCTCTTTCTTCTTCCTAGTGCAGCTCTGGCTGAGCTTTTTGAAATTTTTTGCACAGAAAGAGTCAAGTGTCATTCTGAGAAAGCTGTCATATTTGTTCAAGGCTGCTGGTGTCTGAATTTGTATTGTACATTAGCTTTTCCTTACAGGTTTTCAAGGGCCAGCTGCCAGTACTTTATTTCATTTAATTTTGAATAATCCTATTTTATGGCTTGGAGAAACAAGGAAATATGGCTTGTCTGTTTACTTAAAAAGAATAAAAATGAACATCACAGCCTTAATGTGATTTTTAAGCAGTGGCAATGGGCTTAGAACACCATATTAATAATGATAAAATGCTGCGCTTCTGGGGTAAATCATGCTGGCTTTTTTAATGCAAGATCTTTGGTAGCTTTTGTGGTAAAATTTTGTCTTAAATGCAGTGAAATTGGGACCTCAGGTATAAGGGCAACTGCTTTTTTAAATACTATTTTAAGATATTTTGTTTTCTTTTGTGGTTTTGATCATTTTGGGGTTTTTAGTAGAGGATTAAAACGGGACTTGGAAGATCTGTTCTGAAGTCCCCTGTCAGGCTCAGAAGTGTGTCAAATATAAGACATTCCACTTAATTCTTCTGTGATCATTTCCCCAGCTATGAAATGGAAATAATGCTACGTCCTTTTCCCTAACATTTGGTCTGTACTGTCTAAATAATGATCTTACAAAACCTCAAGTCGGAGATCCATTGTTTACTGCATATATATTTTTTAATGTAGAGTTGTCAACAAAATCAAGACAAGTATAGATGCTTTTTTATAAGTAAAGCAACTTCATTTGAGGCTGCAGTCTCAAATAATGGTCTAAAACTTTACCTTTTTATTTAAAATGTTGAATTACAAGATTCTTTTTCTTAACCTATTGCATGCTCTTCAAATTTTACTCAATTTCTTTCAGGCAAGTTGCATAAGCTTCAGTGATTTGCTCAGTGCGTATTTGTAACTACTTTAATTAGAAAGATGGACTTTTTTACAAGATAGAATGACACCCTTAAATAATAGGCTTTATTAATATTACTACTATTAAATGGGAAAGGTCTTTTTTTTAACCACAGCAAAACTTATTTTAACTTTGGGGAAAATAGGTCTTACAGTATACTTTTGGAATAATCTGAAGTATGTATTGTATTTATATAACTCCAGAGCATGGAAGATTAATCTTTCTGTTGAATACTTGTTTTGATTTGTCCTTAGAGGTACATCTTGTGCTAATAACCATTAATAAAGTAAAACTTAGAGCACTTGAAGACAGATTCTTCAGTATTAAAGAATTTGCCTACTTGAGAATTTACATTTTCCTTGTACAAAGATAATCTTCAATATCAAATCATTGGGTCAAGTTATTATCAAATTTATCCTTTTATGTTCTCTGTGTATCACAATTGCAAATGTTTAAGTATTAATTATTACAAATATTGCAATTCATATAATCTGCCCCACCAAAACTGAACAGCAATAGGTAAATGTATTGTGAGATGCTACATTATGTCACCTTTTATTCTTCTACTTCACTGAGAGCAGGAATGGTGAGCTTTTTAAATGGCTAGACTGGTGACAAACAATGATTCTGATGGACAATGAAACAGGAGCGTGTTCCAGCATCTCAGAGCCTTCATTGCAAACTTCTCTTTTGTTTCAAGGGAGCTGCAGCTAGAGTGCTTTTGCTGATCACAAATTCAGTAGAGTGGTGTGGGGAGTGAAATGATCCCTAAAGTAAGCACTGAGGGCTTCAAAGGTCAAACCCTGCATTTTGAAATTTATCAGCCACTAGTGCAATACTTAAATGTTCATATTAGATGCTTTCCTGTGAAATGCTTGATTCAGGTTTCCTGTGGTCCCTACGTGCAACTCCACCAACTGTGTGTGCAACAGACTAGTCTCCAGGTGACAAAGCCATATTTGTGGCAACACCTGCGCTGTGGAGAAAGGTCAAGTTTTTCTAGCCAGTAAAAAGAAATGCCCTTTTTTGTGTGTTTACTGCTACTCTTTTTAATTTTCGCAAGTACTCATGAGCATTATAAAACGCACAGACCCAGTGCCCACTAAATCCCAAATTCTGTGCTGTGCAAGGGGAGAGGTTCAAGAGGAAGGGTGGGAGCTGCCTCTGCTCAGCATGGTCTCCTTGCTAGAGTCCCCATGGAAGATGGTAGACGTGGGTTTTATCTAAATATCCCTCCCCAGCCGCCTGACCCAGGGCCCCGCAGCAATGCTTGAGAGCTGGCCTGGGACCATGCTGCACCTGCAGGAAGGAGAGTCGCAGAACTGGTCACTGCTCTCAGCGCTGAGAAATTGTCCTCCCTTACCATGTCCTTCCTACTGCATTAAGGCATTTCCTTCCCATTGCTTCTTTCTTATCACCTCCCTGACAGTCACAGCTCCTTGTCTTCTGACAGCTCGCACACCTGTCCTGAGCCTGACCTGGCTTTACTGGTAGAAAATCAGCTTTTCGCACACCCATAGTCTTTGTGAGTCCTGTTGTTGCTCTGGTGCACAAAATAAATGAGATATTCAATAGAGGAGTTGTTTCAAGACAATTAAGGGCAGTTAACTTTTTCTTCATATTTCAATGTCAAATGAGATGGCATAATCAGAAGTAACTTGATACTACACCTTGTTTTTTTCATATTAATCACATTTTTTATTTTGTCATAAGCAATTCTGGTCAGAGCATGTGTTGTAAAATGTGCCATGGTGTGATATCAGGTCTTCATTTTAAAAGATGAACTTTTTCAGTGATTTGGGATGACACCATGCTAAGTACTAATATTGAAATGGGCTTTGTTCTTTCAAGTTATATTTGTAACTTTCTAAGGATAGAATTTGGGCCAGGGATGTGTAGGTTCCATTTTTTTGCTTGGCTCTTTGAAAACAGGAGGAGACATTGTCTTTTTTGCTATAATTTTGTAATACTTTGTCCTCCTTCATTTACTACTGAAACCTATTGATTTTGAAATAGGAAAAAAAAACCCACCTAACTATCAAACTTTCTATAACGAAGAAGTATTTTTCTCCCTGTTCATAACTGAGGCAAAAAGAGCAATGAGATCAAAATCCTTGTATCTCTTAACACTTGAAAATCTTTTTTCCTCTATCCTGATTGTGCAACCAAACTATATTTAATCAAACTTTAATGAGCTGTCCCACATCTTCTAACGTTTAATATCATCTACAGGCCCATGAAATGTCTTAGAATCATGGGACTATGTGAATTTATTTTCTTTTCCTTCTAAGCTGGCTAGCCATTTTAGCCCAGCTGTGTCTTGCATTATGAACTCATCCACCTGAAGTCTCTAGTGGTTTTAACTAGGGATCTAGATCTACATGGAGCTTTTGTAAAGGAGTTTGGATATATTTTAATGTCATCTGATTTGCTAGCAAAAATGTCAAGCACATAATTGCCATTTTAGAGTTTCATAAATCTGAATCAATTAGTAAAAAGAACCCCTTGACCTCATGTCCGTGAGCCTTCATGATCATTCAGTCTAAGTGCTAAGGAGCTATTGGCACATGATATTCAAGCTGAATGATCCTTTTGTTCAATCCCGTTTCCTCGGAGCAAGGCTAAATGGAGCTCCCTTTGAATTTAAAACCTTGCTAAATTATTTAGTACTACATACCACAGACTGATTAAATTTTGCACAGAGTAGTGAGATTGTTTCCCAGGTAGGTCATCACTCAGTTCAGTTTACCACTTAAAATTTCTTTCATTCTCAGTCAAAATACAGCAAGGGCCATCCATCATTATCACTTTGTCCTTTAATTTTTCTGTCAGCCTTTGTCAAGCTTCAAACAAAAGCCTTTACATTTTTATCAACTGCAGCTATTGTTGTCTGAATTGTGCTCAGTCATTTCAGAATATCAGTTGTGTTTTTACCAAACAAGTCAAATATTTTCAATAGGTCAGATCTATCTTTCACATAAGCCCGCTAAACCAAACAGAACCATTTCTCATTTCTCTGGAAGCAGAGAGTAAAAATGCTTGGGGCCAAATCAGCAGTGAGAGTAAATTCTCCAGGTTCCCTGCACTTAAATGGATGAATGTCTTCTTCTTTAGTAAGAAGAATGTAGCATCACTTCAAGAAGGAAGGAGAGGCAAACAGGAAATTTTGATCAGGCAGGGCTTGACAGTGTTTGAGCTGATATTGTACAACACTATTCTGCTACTCATAAACAGACTCCATCTGTGCCTCTGCTAAAAAACGGCCTCCAGACAAAGCCAAGCGTTGCATACTCCTCCTTTTTCCACTATCCGCTTGCAATCAGCCATCAGATTACCTGCTGTTTGCCTTCACCTTGCCAGTGCTCGTGTATCTTGATGGCATGCTAACAGACAGTAGTGGCCTTGAAGAATGCCTTTCTAAATCATTCCCCATGCTTTTCTCTGCGTCCACTGAACTGTGACATTATGTCAGGTCCTCACTGAAAAGAGAGTTCTTGACTGAGCTTTTATGGCTCAGCTCAAACCTCTCTGAGCTGCCTGGGAGAGGTTAGGAGCCTGTCTCTTTCATGGAAAATCCAGTTCAGGTCTTATCAGTATAACCTGTGGGAACATACATGTTAAAGAGTTGGGACTGGAGTCAGTAACTCCCCTTGGCATGAAGTCTAACCCCTTTCTTTATGGAAATAATTATTTCTCTGTGAATTGTTTGTATTTCAGAGGTAGCAAGGTGGTGAAATGAATACCAACTTAAATATATTATTGAATTTTTGACTGAATATCTGTCAACAAACATTCATTTTAGGAGTAAGGTTTCAAAACTAATGGTGACAATTATTGCTTGACTTCTAGATCTCTGAGCATGGATTTTCTATCTTCTTTGGCTCCCCATCTGCAAAATGTAGCTATTATCTGCTTCACAGGAGGCTAAGGATTAATACCTTAGTATTATTGAATTAGTGATCTGGTGCATTTATTTGGGTATGGCTACTTGAATTAAAAAGTTCCACTCTACAAAGTCTCTTGGTCATAATGATCCTCGTTATTTAGTGGCATAAGAGTCATAAACAAAAATTTGTTCTCAGCTGAATGCTGTGTACAACTAGATTCAGAAATTGCAAGGCTAGAAAATGGAATTAAGTTTCACTCCAACACAGGTTTCCTGGGCAGAAATCTGCAAATTCATTCTGTTAAGATCCTTCTTGATGGACAGCTCAAGGGGACAAATCTACATAGTCCCGTTGATAGTGTGTTTCTGAGCAGCTGCCAATAGGGAGCTCTGGATAACATAACTACTTCACCAGTAGTATAAGATAGGTGTGCCCTGCAGTAAAAACAATGACCAAAAAGTCATACAGGACTAGAAACAGGTCAAACTGCAATCCCCTTTTCTGGCATGCAAATGAAACAGCACACCCTCTTTAAAACACAGTGATTTGTATGACTTAAACCAGAGCCTGAGCTGTTGAGTATCAGTTTATACTTGTCTGTCTGTTTTTGGGAACTACCAAACCCGTTTACCTCCTACACCTACAATACATGATGAGAGAATGAGGGGCACTGCACTTTACTTCTCTTTTTTTCTGAAGTGTGTATTCTGCATTCTCTTAAGCAAAAGCATTTTCAAGGCAAAGACAAGTAAAGTTTTCATGAGAATCCATAAATCCCCTTGGAAGAACTGATAAGTAGCCTCTCTTTCAGAATCAGTAGGACTGTGGGGGCCCATCCACATAAGTCTTTTGAATGTGGCACTCAGGTCCTTTTCAGAATGCTACCCTATTTGGGCTGTCCAAAATAGGGTTTAAGGATGTGATATGGCCCAAGAGTTCCCAAATGTGTTGTCTGGAGAGCTGTGAACTATTCTGTTACTTTATACATACATTCCTGGTGCACTCTCTTGTCACTAAAGAAGCAGTTCTACAGAGCAGAGCCTCAAACCTAAGCAGGTATAAACCAGGCATTTCCAGAGTCCAGAGCAGACTTAGATTTCATTGCTTGGGCAATGCAGCACTCTTCAGGCTGCTGATTCCTGCTTCCTATCTTGTACTGTACTGCAAGTAATTGTAATGCTGTGAGCAAAGCAGACCAACTGCAGTCATTTGCATGGTGAATTTCGCTTTACTCTGCTAAGAAAGAAACAAAGCCAATGCTATTGCTTGTATCTACATTTATTTTGAGAACATATGCTTTTCATTGAGACTTCTGACAAGCTGCATTTTGATGTTTGGCATCAGAGTTTGTGACTTTGATCAACAGACTAATTTCTGCACAGGTTTTCATTATTCCTGATCTGATGAGAAAAGATGAATCTATCACATCTGTACTAAAACACTGGTATATCCTAGTTCTTGTTAACTAGTCTGTTTTGTAGGTACTCGTTCTTTTAAAATAAGAACTCTTGTTGGAAATACTTAAATCAGAAGAGAAACCAGAAAGGAATGAACTTCTAAAATCACCAGTGACTCATTTAAGCTATTATGTGGTAAAATAGGTAGACAGTGTGTTCGCAGAATGGAAAGCACATCATAAATCCATAACTGTATTTGCCAGTTGCAGTTAACTTGCCATTGCATAGTCTTAAGTAAATGGCATATTTAAGAAAGGTAATTAATGGACCCATAAGTCACACTAATTAGGTTTCACGTACAAGACTGATTTGTAAAGATTCCTAATAAACAAGGTTTTGCTCACCTTATGAAGTAGGTGGTTTTCTTCTGTTTGATTTCATTTTTAGCAGATACTTATCAGGCAAGGTGTTTCCCTTTATGAGAAGCAATTGCATAGATCAGCACATGTGATGTATCTTTTTAACATGTTAATTTCTTTCTAATGCCTGTTATACTCAGTTCTGTTTAATTATTGTGGTACTCACACTCCAGGTAATGTTACCATTTTTCCTGGTGAATAATGTGGCTACACTGGGTTTTTTTAAAAGCCTGTTTTAATTTTTCTGGTTTGGGAATATTTTGTACTGAGAAACATATTAATTATCAGCGTACAACAGAGGAAAGAGGGATCTCATGCCATTTTCTGATGGCTTTGAAAATGGAAAACCCCACAAGTATAGATTCCAGAGAGAATAGTGCTGGTGTTTATCAAAACCAGAGGAATACAGAAGATTGTAGGTGACTTATAGGTGTTAACTGACAAGGAGACTTTTAAAGTGGCAAAATAATCTGTGATCCAGTATGAAAATAAGGTAAGCATGCTAATTTGAAGTCTAAGGAGAGTTATTATGCAATGCTGAACTCAAGGACCCTGTATCTGAAATGTGTTCTGTAGGGCCCAATACAGTAAAGCTCTGAGCTACTTCAGCTTCCATTGATTTCAGTCAGAATTGATCGTACTCAGAGACCAATTGCATTTCTTTCCACAGGAAGAGAAGACAGATCGTGGGTTAGATTTTTACTCTTTTATTGCATTGAATAGCACCCTTCAGAAATAGTTTCACTGAAATCAGTGTGGAATGGGTTACTTACCATCAACTGCTGAGAAACTAGTCCTTTCCTTTTAAACCTGTGGTATAAATAATCTGAAAAATGTCAGATGCTTTTTATGTCCTCACAGAAGTGCTTTTCTATAGTTCTCTTCAGGGCTTTTGTTTGTTTGTTCTTTAAAACCTGCAATCACCTTATAAGCGAAGTGATACTGGTCTTTATTGCTTTTGGCAGTGTAATCAAAGTATTTTCTATCTGTACATCTGGTTATGTTCTGCTCTGTACCAGAGCATTTTGCAACAGACATTGTCGGTTCCTCTGCAACAAAGCAGCAGCACACCTAAGACTGGCATACCTGCACTTACCTGATCAAAAGCTGAAGGGTTTTGTAGGATGCTGTCATCATGGCTATGCATTTTTTCTGACTTGTATACACAGGTTTTTTAATAGTAACATTATTAGCATTTCTGATTTTTAGTTCTAAGATGTTTTAGAGAAATACTGATGTGTGTATTAACAATAAATTTGAAGCGTTAAGGATGACTGAAAGATCACTGCCTGCTAATTAGGGTAAAGATTTTGAAATATACTCTGCTCTGGATCTTAGCAGACAACTGTGTCTTAAACAAAAGTGTGGGAAGAAGAAAAGCAATCCGGAAAAAACAACTCTTATAGTTAGTAGCTTTTTCTCCCTTTTCCTTCCATTGAGTCTGTCTGAAAGTGGGTGTTTTAACATACTGCCATTTCTCGTTAACATGTGTGTGTTTATTTTAGCATGATGGTGTTGTTTTTTTCATCTCCCACTCTGACAAAGCATGTTTCATCTGTATATGGTTTCTACTATATGAGACATTTAAAATGGCTCAGTGAAGAAATGGATTCTTGTCACTTAAACAGTCACTCTCCAGATCTGTGGAAACTTGGTCATTTTAACAGTGTTTTAAATTCCGTATGCTCGAAGATTGACTATAAAAATTGAGAGTGATATAATGTCAAGAATTTAAAGGTACTCCATTGTACCTGTAATAATTTATGTTAATCATGTTTTAATTTAGTCATTTTTGACATATTTGTATTTACAAATTAAACCACTATTATGGTTCTCCTTTGTTTGCATGATATGATTTTATTTTATATTTTTTTTCCACTCACCAGATGTTTTCAACACTTTGCTTCCCACTACTGTCATCCCCTCCCTTACCACTGCAACAGTCACAACCACTGTAGCCTTAACAACCAGCACAACCACATCGGCAACAGCCATCAGCACCAGAGGTACAGTATGCTTCTTTGTTATGGCCTGAAAAACACATTATAAATAGGAAATTATAGGTTTGATTTTTAAGAAGGATAGAAATTGCTAAAGAGAGGGTTCAAACACTTTATTTCAATATATATATTTAATAAAATAATCCACAGGATGGTACATGGTTAAGAAAGATTTCATATGACCTTGAATATTTTATTGCTCTAGCAGTGTGGATGTGAACTTTGACAGGATGCTTAAATTATTTGTATACATTTGCATTTAATTTTTTTAAGGTTAGTAAATTAACTTTAATGTAAAACGCAAGCAAGCTATTTTTAAATAAACATGACCTTTTAAA
>VZTV01114194.1:0-12101 GCA_013400875.1 Anhinga rufa | reverse complement strand
AAAAAAGTTAGCATTTATTTTTGTGACAATTTTGATGTTTTAAAAACAACCGGTCGGATAATTTGGATTAGCCAAGCAGACAAAACAAACTACAAACTTCTCAGTGTATGGCAAAACATCAGGAATGATGTGGTAAATATACTGTGACATTACGAAATACCCAATAGTCTCAAATCGGTAATATCCAGCAGAGGGCATGCATACCCTAATAAGGCTTTTACACTTAAGAACTGACATTTCCAAAACATTTCGGGAGCAAACAATTTGGGCTGAGAATACAGGCAAACTCATAGCATCAGTACACAGGCTCTCCAGCACTTTCGGATCGAGACCGATAAAGCTCTCTCCTGAAAAGACACCTCGCCACGTTGATGCCTACACCGACCAAAAAGTCCTTGAGAGAGGGATTTCCCACCTCCACCAGCTGACAAGCTTCCTTTTGCTGCCAAACACAAAGACAATAACCTTCACGCCAAAAAAATCACCGTTCCTCATACAAAGTTCACACCCGAAAGGAATGCTACCTTGAAGAGTAAAATTCAGGTTCATTTACAAATATTTTGTTCTCTACAGGTGAAATATGGGCTGCGCTAGGATTAAATAAAACTGAGCATCTTTAGCAGGGCCAGATTTTCATCCTGGATCCTTTAATTATGCCACAGAATGGGACAGCAACATTACCTAGGGTTTCTAGGCAGTATTTTATTGGGTTTTATTATGCTTAAGTGAGAGGAAAATTTTTAAAAGTCAATCCAGGGAAGAATTTATCATTAGCCATATTTGTTTCAGAAATCACTCGCTGAAGTTTCTATTACAGAAAACTTTCTAATGTCTAGAGAGTCCTCCGGCGGAAGCATTTTATTGCCAGCTGCCGAACCAAGTCCCTCTCCCAGCCACGGCGGGGTCCCTGTGTTCAGAGAGGTACCAGCGCACCACGGAGAAACCTCCGTCTCCTCTTGCAAGCACAAAACGCGTGACGGTAATTAACTGCTACAGGCCCGTCCACGGAGATGACCCCTCCCAACCTTAACCTCTACTTTACAGCACAGAGTAATGGCTATTTGGGTTCCTTATCAGATAATATATATTTTTTTTAAGTTTCAGTAGCCTTGGGAGATGAACTTAATTTCCAAGGTCTACAAGGCAGGCAGCTTAGGTTACATGTAGGTCACAATAAATAATACTCATCCCTTGGCCGGCGCGAGCTGCGCCGCCACCGCCTAAGTTGAAATGACAAGCCTTTATTATTCCTAAGCACTTGATTCTGAAACATTTGCACAATCTGTTAAGTCCAGACAAATTTAAATGGTTCTGACATGCAGCCTGCTAGGGTCAGTGACAGGGATAATGCCTCTTTACGTGGGTAAAATTTTGTGGCATATAGGTCACTCTCTTAAGGGGAATCAACTGTGTGTCTCTTCTTTGCATTTCCACCACAATCCTTCATCCTGCAGCCTGGAGCTGAGAGTGAAATGCAAGAAAGGAGCTGAACGCTCAAAGCAAAAATCTGCTTCCAGGACAATCCATTATATCTGACAAGTTAAATGTTCCATGGTAGACCATATGGCATCGGAGCAGGGCCGACGATGGAAGAGGGAAACTCAGCAAATGCATCACAATTAAGGAGTTTGACTATAGACTTTACTTTGATTTACTTTATTTTTTATTAAATTTTGGATATTGTAGTCTTTCAATTTTCATATAGCCCTTCCAAAGCCTCTCCCCGACCTACCAAGCTAGCTATACATGAACAGGTGGTTCGCCAAAATGATTTGCTCCAAAATCTTATGGCCTTAGTTACTTTAAATAGTACTCCTGATCAAGCCATTTTTAGACCTGGTGAATTTGCTAAGTGCGGGGCATCTCTCTTATTAACTAGCATATTAAAGACCGGAGAAAAAGTAAAGCCGCCAAAAAGAAGAAACCAGCATAAAATCCCCGTCCCCAAAGCCTTGGTGATGAGTTCTCAGAGGAAATTTCACCCCAACAATGGGCTCGGACCCCTGAGGCTGCGGGCTAGCAGGCGGCTTCTTTCGAAGAGCCAAAATCTTGGGCTCTTACGAAGGAACCCTCGTACCCAGCTGCTGCAGCAGCGGATTGGGAAACCGCATGAACTGGGAATACTGGCTTTGCCACACCTATGGAGATTGATCTGGACTGACATAAATAACAAATGGACCAATTAGAAGAAAAAACATGCAGATTAGCTGCGTGTAATCAAGTTCCTAAATAATTTGGAAATGCCGTGCTGAAAAGAGTAGCTAGTATTTCCAGAACTCCTTGCAAAGACTCTCCTCTGTGGAAGAGGACGGAAGGACTTCCATAAACTTGTCGTTATTCTGGTCCAATGCCATGCAGGTCTACCATCGTTCAGAAATAAAATCTGCAGAAATAACTGCGTAACCATTTTTGGGCAATGCCCTGGGGTCACGATGCAAAAATAAAGTAGGTAACCAAAGCTACATCCTTATTTAGGCATTTAACTAAAGTCTCATAGGCAGGAGTAAATCCAAGCCAGTGTCACTGGTGGCACTGGAAGCGGCTGGTGCGCAAGCCGCCAAAACAAACCACTTACCGGGCTCTGGAATTGGGAACCTAATTTTAAGCGCTTATTTTTGTAATCCCTTTTTTTCTTTTTCCCCGACTTCAACCTCGCAGAGGCCGAGCCAACGTTGCTACCGGTAAGGGCCCCTCCTGCCCAGTGCTGGGGTCAACGGACGCTTCCAGAGGGATCACGCGGGAACAGGGAAACGCCTCCACTGAAACCGAGGGGCACTGACCTCAGCACGCCCATGGCCAAACCGCGCCTTTCTAACCCAAAACACTATCTCGGCACTGCTTAATTATTCAGTAGGCTTGTAGTACTAGCTTATTTTTTCTAGTGTGAAATGCGTTCTCACTCAGAATGACTATTTCTCACCATTTTTAAGGCTTAAACCCAGTAACTTCCCAACCGACTTTCGTTCTACCTCTTATCAAGGCTTATGCCAGGGTCCCCTTCCAGGGACGGCACTGCCCTGATGCCCGCCGGCCGTCCCACCCCCAGGAGCCCCTGGACAACCCGGGAGGCTCTGGGGTCTGCCTAGGAACATCAGGAACCGTTTCACGGAGGACCGTGGCGGTTCTTTAAAGGGAGTTACGCAGTGCTGTGCCGGGCCCCCAAGGCCCTCTGAAAATCCCATGCTCTACGCTGACAGAGACCGTCGGTGTCAGGGGATGCGAATTTAGGTTTAAATCCCATGCTCTACGCTGACAGAGACCGTCGGTGTTAGGGGATGCAAATTTAAGTTTAAATCCCATGCTCTACGCTGACAGAGACCGTCGGTGTTAGGGGATGTGAATTTAAGTTTAAATCCCATGCTCTACGCGGACAGAGACCGTCGGTGTTAGGGGATGCGAATTTAAGTTTAAATGCAATCCCTATTTTAAAATTTGGGGAAACTGGGATTTAAAAAAATCATTAATAGTGATACTGGGGGTCACTTTATTGAAGCAGTCCTTAATGAACTTCTAAAACCCCAGTTTCAGTAGGAAAAAGAATGTACTTTTTCAAAAATATATTTATTTGTGTTTTGTTACTCCTCATAAGAATTAGATTACTTTGAACATACTTCTATATCTTTGTGAAACCACTACGGGTTTTGCTACCACAAACGAAGATTAAAGCAGAAAAATGGAAAAAATGCTTTAAAAATTTTGGAAATCTTTAGGTAAATCAAGAAATTACTGTTTGGAACGCGACAGCTCAGGACTACCCCGGGCAGAAAGGCCAGGTGAACGGCAGGCAGCACTCCCGGCGCGCTGGCAGAACAAAGACCATTATGAAACCAATGCTGAAAGAGAGTCAGATCCATTACTCCAGTGCTGCAGTTCTTCACACAGTTCTTAAATTTATTATTGATTTAGCATTTAGTACTGCAGGCACTGGAACAAAGACCCTTATGATTATAAATGCATGCTTTTGTGGCACGTGCTTTAATTTTAAAAAGGGTATTTTTTTTTTTTCCCCCAAAGATCCTGCATATTAAAAGGACATCAACTTCTTAAAAAGTCACACATCTTTCAAAATGTGTTTCTACGATTTAAGGTTACTGTCAGAGATGACAGAGAAGGATTTCTGGGGTTGTTTGTTGGGGGCTGTCACAGAGTACATTAGAGCTGCCGCCAGCCGCGGGCCTCATCCTGGCGCAGGGACAGGCGGGCGCCCGGATGGGGGGTTTACCCGCAAGAGTCCCGGGGACCAGCAGGAATCGTGGCCACCCTCGGCTCGGCCACGAGGGAAACCTGCTCGCCGTGCCCACGGGAGCGGGATGCGAGGCAGGAGGGGAACCATCCCGCTCGAGGTGCCTGCCTGGAGACAGCCCTCCTCAGCTCCCGAGCACTTTGCACATTTAAGGGCCGCTTATTTTGTATGTGATTTCACTGTTTTCACAGAATTCCCAGGCACCCTCCCAGAAAGCGCATGTGCCATTCTAAACTATTTATTGTTTAATTGGGCACATACCAAATAGATAATGGCTCTTTAAAACACTCCTGGCATCGGTAAGCCACTGGGCTAGCACCAGCGAGGAGACAAACGGTTTAAAATTGATGTTCTCTGTAATACAGCTCTGTGGGCTCATGGAATAAACTCGTCGCTTCACGATATTCTAACCGATGCGGCTACCTGCTTGGCTATCGACAGCAACGGATGCGTACACGTAAAGGAAGCAGAAGAGGGAGATGGAAAGAGAAATACAGCTAAATCCACACCAGTAAAACAAAGCAAAACGAGGCAAATATTTGTGCTTTGTAGATTCCACTACTAAATCCTGATCAACATTTTTATTACTAATTAAAATGTCCATATGGTAAAACAACACCTGATCCAAGGAGCTTTTAAGTACAGACATTGTCAGTGCTGAACTTCTGCATTTTGTTAGCAAATCTGAAATTTTGGCCTGGATTTATTTTCAAATGCACTGTTTCCTGAGCCATTAATGAAAGAGAATAAAAACTCTGGCAAAGTATTTACTTTCCCTATATCATGGTTTTAAACAAAACATGTTTAAAAAAAAAGGGAAAAGCCAAGTTAAAAAACCCAGCGACGAAGTGTTCTTTGTCTTCTTATCCAAAAGTTAAATATACCAGATACAAAATTTAACGCAGCTAAAAAATCAATCCAAGTACAAGCCTAGCGCGTTGTTGATGTCCGACATTCACCCAGTTTCACGAAGCGAGAGCCAACGCAAAGAACCTGCCACGGGGAAGCGTTTCACAAGCCCTAGCGCCGCCGCCAAGCCCTGGGCTGCACCGCTGCCACCTCGCTTGGACACAAGTCCACATTCGGGCGCAAGCTTTAAAGGTTTGGGGTACAGGAAAGAAAACCCCGCTATATCGGATACTCCTGGCACGCACCGTCAGCCATTCTCGTCTCATTGGTCCTTCTAGCAACGTGATGCAGGACAAGGAGGTCGGTCCCAGGATGGTCTCAGNCGTTAAACTCCAGCAAGAGTGATTTTTTTATTTTTCCTGAGAAATAACAACTTATTAATTGCACTTCGTTAAGCACCCTGATATATGTGTTTACGCCAAACGTGCTTTGCTTTTCAGTAACTTTGAACTCTCGTAGCTCCTTCTGTGGGTGACCAGCAATTCTAAATGATTACCCTAATGAATAAATAATTCTTTCAGAAAATATTCTCGGGAAGGCGCTGGTCGACTTAACACAGAGAAGCTGGGGATCACTGTCACCTGCAAAACAGTTCCAAAAACTTTAACTTTCAGCCGTCTTTAAAACCCTTTAATAGCGCTGTAATTTCTTGTTATTAGGAACAACACGTGGCAAGACCAGGGTTGGTTCACCCTCGACTTTCCACGTTCTGCCTTAGCAACCGCAGCAAATATTTCTACTTCTGACAATAAATTATTAGCTAGCTTGCTTTCCATTCCCAGGTGGATTGTTACCGGTACGATAATGTTCTGAAAAGGTAAAATTTCAAACCAGGGCAGAACTTGGAAGAAGCTCTGCCAGCGTTGGAATACTCACACAGAAATTCCAAGGGCATTTTTATAAAGGTAAACCAGAAGTGCCAATCAAATCGGGACTTCTCTGTGGACTGGAAAAAGAAGGCCAGCTTTCACAGGACATGGTATTATTTCCCAGAAAGGAGAAGAAATATTGTACAGGTTTCTCAAATTAAAGCATAAAATGTCCTGGTTAATTAAGAAATTTTCTATAAAAATAAAGAAGATGCCAAAATGGGCCTGGAACAAAGTAGTTTTGGAAAAAAAAATAAATAAATCCCAAATTAGAAGGATAAGATGACAACCTGATCTCCTGGGGTTTTATCCTTTACCAGGGTTTGAAAAAGCCTGGGCCAATTTCTTCTTCTCCCCTGCAAAAGCACCGAGAACCCAGGAATGCTTTGTTGTAGCCGGTGCTCCCACAGCCTGCCAGGACGGCTACGGGAATGGGCTTCTCACCACAAAATATTGCAATGCTGAAAAAATTACCCTTCTTTTTATTATTATTATTTTTTAATTAAACACTGCTGAGCTGTTTATTTCTTCCAATCCAGAAACTTCTTTTTTTCCCCTTGGAAACAGTCACTGATTTCAGATGCACCACTTTAAGGCCTGATTTTCAGAAGAATGAAGTATTCCTAAGTTAAAATGAAGTTTATGAGAGCACTCTGGTTTCCTCAAAGACCCAGCGCACGCCGAAATCAGCAGTCAGCTCTGAATATTTTACCCCAAGTGCCCTGTGATTTTATACAATCCAATAAACACATATAAAATATATGGCGGGCTTTATACAAAGGATTCTCTCCCTTCATGCGAAGAACAAAACCACCTCTCTCGGTCCATTCAAGATCTCGTTGCCTTCCATTCACCAGAAATTAAAAACAAAATAAAATAATTATCTTTTATTCAGCTCCTCCCCAAGGGAAAACATACAAGTAAGGCCTCTATGCTGATTTTTTTTAAGGAGCTCGTATGGTAGAGATGTGCTTAAGCTTGATAATGTATTCACAGTTTCTCTGTAGCTTTCTAAATACCAATACTTCTCACCTTACTCCTGCCAGCAGCTCCGCAGAAGTCAAGGGGACCGGCTGCATACGACGACAAGCGGTACCTGGCCCTTACCAAGGCAACCTCCAACTCCTGACTAGGTGAAAATGAACTAACGCGAAGCTCGACAACCTGAACCGGTGGTGTTGCAGGTAAGACCAGTATCACACCAGTACACTGGGGTCTCACCGAGGGCCGGGAACGCATGGCACGGAGTGCCGTGCAAAGTGAAAACGATGGTGAAGAAACTCTGCAGGTGAAAGCTTTCCTGCTACGCCTTTTAAGTCATGGCGTGTCTGCGCGACATCAACCCGCCTCCCAATAGCTCTCTAAAACAAGGATAAACTGGAACGTATAGGAAATAGGTTGGCGGCCTCACTCCGGTTCTTAGCAGAAGCGTGGCCGCTTCATCGCCAAACCGCACCTGCAGGAGTGCCCGCCTCTGCCGCAGCCCCCCGCGGCGGCACGGGTCCCCACCGCCCCTCGGCAAGGCAGGGTGCCCACGGAGCGCGGGCAAGCCTGGGCGGGCAGGGCGGCGCGGCACGGCACGGCGCTGCCAGACCTCCCTCTCCCGTGGGTGGATGGAGGGGCAGTGTCGGGGTGCCAATCTGGCACCTCCAGAAGGAACGGCGTTCACAAAAATCAGCAGTCATTAAAAGATGTTCTTTTTAAAACTAGGGGGTTTTGGTTGTGGGTTTTTGGGTGGGGTTTTTTTTTTTTGTTTCTTTTTTTTTTTTTAAAGCAAATGTTGAACTTCTAAAATTAAAACGTTATGTGTCTAAACAATCAAATGTGGTTTTAACTTATTCTATCACTTCCTCATTTACACTTTTTAAAAATGGCCAAGGATTTCATGTGATGTCGTTTCAACAATACCGGGAAAGTTTCTTAAGTCACAGATTTTTCACTGAGCCCAAAAACACAGACTTTGGGGGGAAAAAAAAAAAAAAAAAGGACCAATCGCAGCAGGAACCTCTTTAAAAGGAAACACAAAAAGAAACACCATCTTGAACAGTCTCTCAGCAATAGTTGTACCGTACATAAAGGAAATAAAAAGCTCTCTAGAATGTAAGAATGAACCTATCTATTCAGATTGCTTACAGGTGACATTACACCATCTGCTTGGGCAGTTTGCCCATACAAAAGGAAACTACACCAAAAAGTAAAACCTGATGCATTTTAAAGAAATAGCTCTGCAAAAAAAAAAAAAAAAAAAAAAAAAAAACAAACCCCAACAAATTAATTTTATACAGAAGTACAAATTAAGTTACATGGTACCGAGCTACAAAAAGTTCTTCAAAATCCAACGATCTGTGCAAAATCGATGCTCAAATAACGCGTGGGCAAAGAAAAGAGAGAAAGGTCTTTTCCCTGACCCGGGAGGTGCGGTGCTGCTCTGGACCGGAACGGCTCAGCATCCCCCCCGAGAGATGGCCCTGCGAGCAGGGACGCCTTCCCGGGGAGAGACGCGTGCTGCTCTGCCCCGTCCTGCCCAGGCAGTGGGTTTGGGGGGTTAGCCGAATACATAAAGGCAAACTCCAAAGCGGGGAATTACACTTCCCGACTGCTGAAGTGGTCTCCGTTAGCCGCCAGGCACCCAGCGGGCAGGGAACGTTTGCAGCTTGCTGCTGGATTCTCAAAGCAGCAGCTTGAAGTTTGCCTTTTTCTGCAAAAAAAGTCCTGGCAAGAGCGGTTTGCTTACCCCTACCCCAACCGTGGGCAGCGCTACGTGTTGAGACTGCCTCCATCTTCCCACCGCCCCGCCTGGGATGCTTTATGCAGCCCTTCCTTTGTAATTTTGTTGTCACAACAGAGCTTCCGAGGACAGCCAGCACCGGGTGGCTCGGCTCGAGGTGCTGCAGCCAGGTCCCAGCCGGGGCCGGGGGGAAGCCCAGCTCCGCTCCCCGCGGCGCGCCGGGGGATCCCCGCGGCTCCGTGCTCTGCCCCAAGGGAAGAAGCACCCAGCCAGGTGCCGGAGCCCCAGCGGGTGCCAACGCCGGGGCCGCGGCCGTTTCCCGAAGCCAAGCTAACGCGGACCGCCAAGCCAAGCCGCGATAGGGAGCAAAGCCGTATTTCTTGGAGGCCTGATAAGAACCTCGGCGGCGGCAGATTAACCGACGCGAACGCCTGTCCTCCAAGGAGCAGGGAACAGCCGGGGCCGTATCCTGCGCTCCGCGCTGAGCCGCCATCCAGCTGATGCCAGGGGATCTGTTTAGGCATGAGGAAGCCTCGGATGTATAAACAATTGTAGAATTAATTAGATAAGGCCAGGAGAAAACAGATCATGTAAGAAGCCTAATTTTCTCAGAGTTTATTAGGACAGAGGCATAATAAACGAAAAAATAGAAGGTGGGGGGAAAGTTTTACTGAAATTTCCATATTCCGAGAGGAAACCAAGAGTTATTCCTGAAAGACCCCGAGGCTTGTGCACCAAACTATTTCTGCATCGGGGCTGTTGTTTTTCTTTCGCTCTTTAGGGGGGGGCTCGGGGGATAGGACTTTAAAGAGTTAAAGGCTCCCTACCATTAATTTGCATCTGGTGCTTTTAGTGTGTGTGTGTGTTTTTTTCTTCCCTGAAAAGTTGGCAGAGCTGCCGATTTTCCATAATGCAAGCATTTGGGAATTGTGAGCGGAATGAAACCGATCCAATCTCCTGACTGCGACATGAATTTTCATTAATTACAACCTTGTCAGCAAAAGCATTATCAAAGCTGAATATGAAAATGCTAATGAGTTCTCATTTGCATATTTTTCTTTGTTGGAATGTCATTAATTATTACATTTTATGATGATGAATGCAGCTGTCGAAGCTCTCCGATGCATAATTAGCCATCAGAATGCCAGGAGCCGATCAGCATTTTTGGGTAAAAAAAAAAAAAAAAAAAAAAAAAAAAAGAAAAAACCCCCCAAAATTTCCCCTCAACCTCTCGCGCTCCCCGCTCGCGCCGAAGCCCCCCAAAGTTTGTGCTGCCGACACTACTTCTGCCACCAGCTCGCTCCCGGCAAGCCCGAGCGCGGGGACGGATTTCTCCTCCTTTAATAAAAAATTATTTTGTTTTTGCCGATCGTGCGCTTATACAATTGGAGCAGCTCTTAATAAAAAAAAATCGTTATTCCAGCTTAATTAATGCCACGCTTAATTATAACACCATGATGTCAGCGGTTTTAATTAAGTATTGGCTCGGTTACAAAAAAACTCCTCGCTGCAGTAAGAGTCGCTATCCGCAGATTTGTGCAAATCACTCGCTCTCGGGTTCGGGGTCTCTCCCGGTTCGCGAACCAGCCCGATCTCCGCCGGGATTCAGTCCCGCGCGGGAGGAGCCAGCGGCCCAGGCACGAAACAAGAAGCATCGCGGCACCGCGTGGCTCGGGCAGCCTTTCGAGCTCCCCTCCTTGACCACTTTCTTTCTTTTTTTTTTTTTTGCGAGCTAAAGTGTAAGTGAAGATGACAAAACCGAGCTCATCCTCTCCCAGCCGCTGGGAACGGTGTTTATAAGTAAAAAAAGAAAAACAACACGGAGCAGATGGGACCATTACACATGACCAAACCAATCAATCACAGATGAAGGGCCCAGGTGCAGCGCAGCCGCGCAACAACGCACCATTTCACAGTCTGTCAGACACATACACATGGTCGTACATGAATGACCCTCCTCGGCTCCCCCAGGACCTCATCTGGAGCGCGTCTCCCCTCTCGCCTGCCTCCACTCCGACTGACGTCTTCATAATCGCCCTGTCTCGGCTCCGCCGCCGCCGCCGCCGCGCGGGGAGGGGGGCGAGGAGGCACCTCGCCGGCAAAACCGGGGCTCCGCGGCCCGACGCCGCCCCGCAGCAGCGCCCCGGGAGCAGAGGCCATGCTCGCGCCCCGCTGCCCTCCCCGGGCTTTCCAGAAAAGCTTCAAGTTTTTCTGGGAGGCACGGCAGGTTAGGAGCGCATCCCCGCTCCGGATGGGTGGCGAGCGTGACGGCAGCCACAAGAAGAGCAAGGAAGCGCCGCTGGACACAGGGGCTGCGGCGCCTGCCGGCACCCGCGGTGCGCCCGGGTGCCACGACCCAGGGTGCCTCGTGCTCCGAGATGCTCCCGGAGGGCTCCAGCGCCCCTGTGCTGACCGATGGGCACCAAGGAGGTCCAGCCAGGGGTCCCTGTGGCGGGGTTGGCTGCAGGTGCTGCATCCCCGCTCCTCCCTGCACAACCAAAGCGCGTATTTAAACCTATCCTGCCCGAGGCGCAATGGTGGGCAACGATTACCAAACACTACCTCATCCTCTTCAAACTGTTTAGCTGGATGGAAGGAGCACGAATTCAGGCCATGGCGCCCACCACAACCCGAACGCAGCCAAGCCACCCCAGCGGGCTGACACCTCGCACCAGCGGCAGCCGCCTCCCGCGCACCAACAAAGCCCGGGAAGAGCAGCAGAAATCCCAGCCAACCGCGGCCACATCATCTGGGCAGCCAGAGAAGGGAAGAAAGATGGCTTGTGTTTGTAAAACGAACCAGGAGAAAGCCGGTTTTAAGTGTAGGGGGAAAAAAACGCGAAGTATGAAAACCCTTGTGCCAGCGGATGACTTGGGCGACTCACCCGTGGCCCAGTGCCGCCCAGCGAACGCTCGCCCTGCGGCGACAGCGGGGATACACCTGCTCCCCACCCAGAAACCCCCGTAAGCAAACCTAGAGCTACACCACTTGAAACAAAAACCTTTTTTTTTCTCCCCCATTGTTGGACAGAATTCGCCAGCCCTTCGTAACTTGCCTGAACTGCAGAAGCCTGAACCCCGCTGCATTAATAACACAAAGACAAGTGTAATTTCGGAGAGGACACAAGGAAGAAATAAAGCTGCTGAGATAAAAACATCCGGTTCTCAAAAGCGAGCTAAAGCTGGTCATCTTATTGGACTGCGTGGATCTCAAAGATGATCTTGTCACAGACGCTCACCTGATGAGAGGTCTCGCCTAGGCAAACGCCTAATGGATTTCATTTAAAATCTGAAAATGCACTCCAGTCACAAGGCATGAAAACGGGTTCATTTAAAAATAAACAAACAAAACC
>VZTV01114192.1:2251-26473 GCA_013400875.1 Anhinga rufa | reverse complement strand
CATTAATTCTTAGTTTAGAATCACTTGGTCTTTAATTCTTATCCTAACTACGATTTCTACAACTTGTACACAGCATTGGTAAAATACCTGTCCTGTAAAGGTATTGTCGGATAAGTAGGACCTGTTATAGTAAATATAAATTTTATATGTATCATACTATATTTTCTGCTTCTAAAATAGCTGTTTATCCTCCAACTGCACAACTGTGACATCCAAGTCTGTTGTGATGGAAGTACAACAGTCCTAACCATGATTTTTATCAGCTAGTTTTCCAGGAAAAATCAACTTTAGAAAAAAAATTGCAACAAGTCAATTTGTGTCTTAAATGTTTTTATACTCTCCGAAAAAGACCAAAAGTCAAAATCCAGACAGTGGTATGATATTTAATTTTGTGTCTTTTTTTGACTAAGAACATTTATTTACAGCAGCAGTATAGTGGGAGGTTATTATGTGAGATTTTCTTTACTTCAAAAAGCTTGCTTTTAGGATGAAACACAACAAGATAGATACAATGTACAGACAGCCTGGGAAGGAGAAAAGGCAAAGGATAACTGTGTGGTCATATTTCCAAAAGTGTGAATCTTCAGTATTTGGTAGTTTTGAAATACATAAGCAAGAAAGGCTTAATGTCAGTCACTTCTTCTTGCTACCATCCTTGTAATTTAAAAGGCATTTATTTATTAGAAGTGCATATGCATGTTACTGCTGTTTGTAACAAAGAAAACCAGTGAAATTTATAGAAGATAGGTATCAGATTTTTATTTAAATAGAAGACCTGTCAAAATACAGCATACAGTGTCAGCAACTCTCCTCTGAGTGTTAGGTCGTATCACTGCTGTTCATGTCAAATTATCATAACATGCTTGTCATTGTATCTTTCAATTAACCTTAAAACCAAGTCTGAGAGTTATACAAATAATAAAGTTTAAATAGAATCCTTGCATTTACCAATACTGTCCAATAGCAATCATTCTCTCCTGATGTTAATGAAATCACCTAGGCGTGAAGAGTCCTCCAGTGATATATCATAGGTGGATTTCTTTCCAGTTACCAAACCCTTTGGCAGTAGCTTATTGTCACAGCCATATTGTCACAGTATATTTACTGATACTAAAATCCCTAGAAAGTATGTATTTTTTTTCTGTGATTTACAGCTGTACTATGTTATCCTATAGTTGATGAGCTACTTTTTCTTCCATCTTGCATATCTTTACAAGGAATCCTTGCAGGAACTGTAGAAATTGGAGGATGGCACTTTAAATCACAATAAAATGTTTCGTATGCAACATTTACTGTGAAATGTACGTCACTGGAATAGGCTCCCCAGGGAAGTGGTCATGGCACCAAGCCTGTCAGAGTTCAAGGAGCATCCAGACAATACTCTTAGTCATATGCTCCCTGAGGAGCAGGGAGTTGGACTTGGTGATCTTTATGGGCCCCTTCCAACTCGAGATATTCTATGATTTCTGTTGGCTTATACCACATGTCTGAAACCTGTATCTACACCCTATTTTACTTCTTTCCTCTATCCTATAATTTCTCCATTCAGGATGTAAGTTTTTTGGGGCAGGGACCATTCGCTATTCTGTTTATAGGAGGACATCCAATTTTTGATGTTCTGTAGATATAGTGGATGGATATGTGAATAAATTTTATGCACCTCTACAATAAACCACTTCTGACACTTTTTTGATTTTCTTTCTCTGGGAGTAAAGCATAAATAAGCAAGGTTTATTGCCACTATTGCCTTCCTTATTTAATCTGTAGTCCTGTACTCTTATCCTTGCTCTTGTTAAGTGTTTTTCTTTTCCGATAAAGCACAGAACTAGTACTACATTGTCTGACTTTTTCAATGTTTCTTTCCTGTGCTTCCAGAAAACTGAGAAACTTTCACACTGAAAATCCCTTTCCCCCCATCCAGAACTGCCCCATTTCATTTCCTGCACCTCACAGGCAGCCCCTTATTCTGTATACCACTTTGTGCCTCCTATTATTTCAGTGGTCAGCATCATATCAGGGCTGGAAAGATTTGGGGGTGTTAAGTATTTCTGAGGTCCCAGCCATGTGCATGCTAAGAGGTGAATTTGGACAGTTCATCTCGATAGGTCAAATAACATAGGCTGTTTCTATAAATGATGTGGTGTTATTAAATTATTATTAAATATAGTTTTATGTTAATGATACTGGTACCAGAATATCACAAGGACTTTTCTTCTGACAAGACCAAGTGCCATCTCGACCCATTATAATTCTATGATTATTATCAATACTGCTACGTCAGTCTCTGAATATACATCTGCTAAGAAAACTGTATTTTCTACCTTGATGCAATTCTGCTTCTGTAACCTCCAGTGTTCTTTGTCTACAGTATCTTTCCCAATACTGTGATAACTGCAAGACGCTATCATATTTCTGTGTCTATTTCTGCATTCCAACTCACCTGTCCGTTTTCTCCTTTAAGGTAAATAATTACAGTTTAGAAGAAGTTACCCATGAAGAGGCAGTAGCGATACTGAAGAACACATCAGATGTAGTGTATCTGAAAGTTGGAAAGCCCACCACCATTTACATGACTGATCCATATGGCCCACCAGATATTACTCACTGTAAGTGACTTCTGCAACTCATTTTGTGGGAGATATCAGTTTGTCAGATGATTGTGGTTTTTTCAGAGCTTGTCCAAAGTACCCCATTAAAGTTTATGAAAAAGCTTGGAAGGCTGCAAAAATTAAATGTTTATTGCCACTTAAGTATGCTGTACTCCAAATACTAGAACTCTGTTAAAGTGTTTTTGCAGTAAAAGTAACAATGTAGCTGGTGTATTGCTGTGCTGATTCCAATTAGCCGTTGTCCAGGTGATCAGACTGAACTGTAACTGTTGTGACAATTACAGGAATAAGTATATGCAAATATATTTTGAAATATGATTTGATTTGTAGACTGGAGTCCTCTGTCCACTGAAAAATCGGAACAAACAGCAAACCATCTTGTTCAAACTTAGTGAAAAGCCTAAGGCAAATATTTATTATACTTGAATAAAATATTTACTTGGAATGTAAAAATAACTGCTTTACTTACAAAAATTTACCTATTTTCTGTGTATATCCAATTCCTAAATTATTGTTCCAATTTGCTTTTTTCTCAGTCTGTCCATTAACTTTATATATGTTCATCTGCTACTTTTTCACTGAGGACCAAGACCTTATTTGTCCTTGCATTCAACGTACACTCTGTTGTAGGAAAAGTTGTTGAAACAATATAGTAAAGCTCAGTGAAGGGTTTCATAGGAAGGGAAGATTGTTTTATTTTAAAGCAAACTGATTTCATTCAGGCTGTCTATCCACACACTCAAAATCATCTGGGCTCATGTCTAGCATTCAGGTAGAAAGACATGCATCCAGGTGCATCGCCAGAACTCCCTCAGATGATCAAGTACAAGGGTGGGTGGCTGTGGAGTCCTTATCATATGCATATACCTTCTTATGTTGACAACCTCCTTGCTGATGTGCCTTTTGTACCATTAAGGAGATGACGACAATTAGGATCTTCTGTCTCTCCCATCTGTCCCACCTAAACATGTCTTCAGGATTTACTCACTTCTCTTTTGTCTCCTTATCTGAGTGTCCTAGGCTCTAATATAGTCTTATCTCCTGCCATCATATCTTAATGATTTGAGTCTTTGTTTTAGTTTGGGTGTAGACTGTCCTGACAAGTTACATGTAGTTAAGTTGAATATTGATGACCTATTGATGAATCCAGGTGCTATCAATACATGCCAGTCCTCCTGGTGTCCATACACAGGCATTCCCATTCCCTTTTGATTCATAGCAATCTTAATATTTCTCTTTATACCACTGGTGTCTGTTAGTCTAAACAGCTCATTACTGAAACTCCCTTTCTTCATTTAGTTGTTCATTAAAAACTGTCTGCCTTGGGTTCAAGTACCAACAGGGACCAGCTGCACCACCTAACAACTGGATGGCAGTTTAATTTTTGACAAGACCTTCAGCAACTGATCCATACCCATTTTGATCACATGCCAATAATCCTAGGGGCACTTAAGTCCAACCAAGGGCTGGGAAAGGCAGATTTTCCCAGTAAATGCTAGATATTTAATTTTTTCTGCACTTTTGCATAGTGTCGCTACTGAGGACTGACAGAGTGACTGACAAATGGAAAAGCTAAATATCCATAATCCTCCATATTCAGACTGCTCCATAAAAATAGAAGGGAAGGTTTTGTAACATGCATGTCAGGTGGTATACTCGACTGTGCTGAGGATACCTATTTAGTTAGCAAATGTTACAACAGATGGCAATCATGTTGTTCAGTAGCAGTCTGGTCTGGATCTTAGCAAAGCCCAAGAAGTAAAAATGTTAAATGTCCCTATCCAATTTCCTGCCTTATAATACTTTCCAAAATAATAATTTGGGAGTTCTAAAACAGTGTGGTTTATTATGTCAGATTATAGATCAGCAGCATATGAGAAGACAGAAGTAATTCCAGAAGGAAAGTAAAGGTTGAAAAGATTTGCAGTAGCCCATCCCAGGCTGTTGGTGCATACAGATTCATTTATCCTCAGGGAACCTTTCATTATACCTACAGTTCAGAGTATTTCACAAGGGGTAATGGCCTTTCCCTATAGAGATACTTTGCTTTGAAACATTCTGTATCTCAGCATCCGAAAGAAAGACTGAAACTAATACTAAAACGTTTAGCTGTCATCTTCTTATGAGAAAATTAATCATAGCTCATTGCAGAAGCACGTATAATTTTTTCCCATTTATAATTTCCTTTTCTAATTACATTAACTAGAGATTGAATACAACTATTATTACATCTCTCCAGTCATAAATATCCCCAGTAACTTCAGAATAGGAAAAAGCAAGCAAACAACAAAACCCACAGACCCAATATAGAATCAGACAGCATAATCCTGTAATTTTCCTTATTACTCATTAATGTCAGAGATATATATCCACTTTCTTTTTTAAACATACAGATTTACTGTGATCTAAATACCATTTATGTTGGTACTGAAATTTCAATTATATTGGGGATTTTGGCACCTTTAGTAGATCACAGCTTTAAATCTTCATGATACATAATTCCTGCCATACATAAAACTTCTGCTCTTAACCTGCATTGAACTCTGTTGTGTTAATAGGTGAAGAAATTTGGCAGAAAGTAAACCCCCTTGCAATCCAGCTGGTCTTCAGATGGCAGAAGGGCTGGGGGCGGCTGGGCTTAGATTCTGAGTGATACCCAATTCAGCACTGTTAGTCCATGAGGGATTCACTAACAGTACGATCACTGTTAGTCTAGTTGTGCTCAATAACTCTTCATGGCCAGATTCACTAATAGTGTGGTTTATTGAAGGAACAGAAATACAGGTTCTTATCGGATTGCCAGTGATAAATACACTGTCTGCAAAGGATGTGCAAGTATAAAGTGCTGAAAGACAAAACACAAAATAACAAGCTTGCTCTCTAATTTTCCTGGGGAACCAATCAATCTGTACAACCAAGTGTTTGAGTCTTACCCAGTAGGCGTCCCTATGGGGGAGAAGAGAGGTTCAGCCCATTGACTGATCCCAGTAGTCCGCAATGGTATGTTCTTTAATGTCCCTCTCTCGGGGTCATTTTTATATTATTTTATGTTTAGGTGGAGCTTGAGTGACTCTAGTCATGCATACTTTCACTATTGATTGGTGTAGAAATTCGTCACTCAGATTTAAAGGTATAGACTAAGAGAAATTCAGAGAGCACACTCAGTGAGGGGTGGTCGTACCTTAGAGGAGGGTAACTTTAGGATGAAGGTGTGTGTTTTAGTATTATAATGAGATTATAATGAAAAAGTTCACCCACAGGGCATGATGCTACTGCACTGGTCAGGGCATGGTTACATGGTACCATCCAGCCCCTGGATTTGCAGTGATTTATGGACGAGTTTGGCCATGGACCCTTCACTTCACTCCCTCCTCCAATTATCTCCCTTAGATTAGGACAGCGAGCTCCCACCAGTGTTCCTAACATCTAAGAGTGCAGGATTTATGAAATGTGGATATAACTTTAGCCTTAATAATTTCAGCCTCAATAACCTCACCCCCAGTAATCATTCCACAAGCTCTTACTATGTTACTCCCATTGCTGTATACTGGAGCCAAAAAGGAGTGTGCCTTTAATCTCATTCTCTCCTATTTACATTTCCTTCTTCAAGTCAGTCCTAAGTGAAGAAAATATTTCCTGTCTCCCAAACTATCCTTTCTTATTGAGATCCACTCTAAAGAGTCAATCCCTGCAAATGAGCCATCATTGTTATTATTGCTGTTGTTGTTATTATCATTATTATTATTATTCTTTCAGGAAAACTCCAGCTGTTCATTCTTTCTTGTTATATTTTAAGCTCTCTCAGGCAAGGATTGTTCGTTTTGATGTTATTTACAGCAATGTGCATGTTCTTGGTACTTAACTAAAAAATGGTGCTCTTGTGACATCTAATCAAACATGAAAGTGGCTAACTAGAAATGCTTATTCTTACCATCAGCTTATTCTCCACCAATGGAAAATCATATACTCTCTTCTGGAAACAATGGCACTTTAGAGTACAAGGCATCCTTGGCCCCTATCTCACCGGGAAGATACTCACCCATTCCAAAGCACATGCTTGTGGAGGACGACTACACCAGGTCAGATGCTTCTCTTTATTTGTTAACTTTCATGACAATTGCAAAGGACATAGGTAAAGCATTCAGTGCACCGCAAATAGAATATGGCATATAGTTTTTTTCACCCGTGTTCAAGGGAAGATTAATTGAACTGTTACAGGTGTGAAGACAACTAAGAGAAAGGTCACATGAATGAATGCTGACCTGAGGTCCATCTTGTCTGGGTGCAATACTGCACTAGTTCCTAAACAACATGGCTGCACTAGAACAACGCTGGCACTGAGCAAAAATTTCTGCTTCTTAACACAGCTAGAAGATCTCAGGATCAGTGACCCATCTGGCTCACTGCATCTATGGGTGGAGGGACTGTATGTGCAATTGTACCCGTCCGTGACATTAAACTCTGAAATGTCCAGCTTGTTTACTTTAGTGAAAGCAAGGCTGAAATAGCTTGTAATTGCTCTGTGTACATGCATTGAAAGATAATTGTTGTGGAGGGAAAGTATTACTGGAAAAGAAAAAAATGTATAAACTGGCTGCAAATAAATATAGGGGGGAAACTGGAAAAAGTTTCTTAACCATTAAAGCAATCATAATATGAAACAGTTTTCTGTGAGAGCATAGAGGTTAAAAGGAAACTGTTTATGCAGTGGCATCTGATACCTTTATAAAAGGGGTTCTTTGATGTGATTATCAGCAAAATGATCCTGGAAATTGCTTCTAATATTTTTTTTAATATTCCCAAAAGAATTGTGACTACTATATGGAAGTACGGTAACAGAATCACAGAACGGTAGGGGTTGGAAGGGACCTCCAGAGATCATCTGGTCCAACCCCCCTGCGTGAGCAGCACACCCAGAGCAGGGGGCACAGGACCGCGTCCAGGCGGGGTGGGAATGTCTCCAGGGAAGGAGACTCCACAGCCTCTCTGGGCAGCCTGGGCCGCTGCTCTGGCACCCGCACAGCAAAGGAGTTTTCCTCATATTCAGGTGGAACTTCCTGTGTTCCAGCTTGTGCCCGTTGCCCCTTGTCCTGGCGTCGGGCACCGCTGAGAAGAGCCCAGTCCCATCCTCCTGACACTCGCCCTTCAGATACTGATAAGCACAGATGAGATCCCCCTCAGTCTTCTCTTCTCCAGGCTGAACAAGCCCAGGTCTCTCAGCCTTTCCTCATCAGGGAGATGCTCCATCCCCTGAGCATCCTTGTGGCTCTGCGCTGGCCTTGCTCCAGCAGCTCCCTGTCCTTCTGGCACTGGGGGCCCAGCACTGGACACAGCACCCCAGCTGCGGCCTCCCCAGGGCAGAGCAGAGGGGCAGGATGGCCTCCCTCGCCCTGCTGCCCACACTCCTGTCCATGCAGCCCAGGACACCGCTGCCCTTCTTGGCCCCGAGGGCCCAGCGCTGGCTCAGGGGCACTGGCTGCCCACCAGCACTGCCAGGGCCTTCTCAGCAGAGCCGCTTTCCAGCAGGTCAGCCCCCAACCTGTACTGGTGCCTGGGGTTGTTCCTCCCCAGGGGCAGGACCTTGCACTTGCCTTGGTTGAATTTCATCAGGTTCTCCTTGGCCCAGCTCTCCAGCCTGTCCAGGTCTCGATGGATACCGATCCTCCCATCTTGGTGTCATCGGCAAACTTGGTGAGGCTACACTCCATCCCTTCATCCAGGTCATTGATGAATATGTTGAACAGGACTGGACCCAGAACAGACCCTTGGGGGAACACCAGTAGTTACTGGCCTCCAGCCAGACTCTGCCCCATTGATAACAATCCTCTGAGTTCTTTTGTTGAGCCAGTTCTCAATCCACCTCACTGTCATCTCATCCAACCCACACTTCCTTAGCTTGGCCATAAGGATGTTATGGGAGACAGTGTCGAATGCCTTGCTGAAGTGAAGGTAAACAATATCCACTGCTCTCCCTTCACCGACCCAGCCAGTCACCCCATTGTATCTGTTTAGTTGATTTCCAGGTAGAAAAGACAAGTAGGAAAATGCTGGGAGGGTTCTTTCATGCCTTGTGTTAGATCAATACTCAGTGTCACTGATGACATAGTGTGTATTCTTCTTTTTGTTTGAGGAGCACTACCATTCACTTAGAAGACAACAGTTGCTAAGTTTGTAAAATGAGCCCTCATTATAATGTCTAGTGCCACAGGAAATGAGAAATTATTTTTTTTCTGTGCTTCAGTATTTATAATTCATTGTGTTTAAAGCTAGGAGGGGATTGTTCTGATCATCTAACTTGACCTACTGTGTATCACAAGCCAAAGAATCTCCTCCACTTATGTATTCATCAGCTTCATAACTTGATAATTTGCATTTCATTTTTCTTGTTGCATATGATTACAATCCCAAGTTGCTTAACTTGTTGGATCAGACAAACTCAGAGTAACTAAACCATGATACAGTGTTTGATCAGGACACAAATGTAGGGAAACCACACCTTGCTTCCCTGTCTTGGCTAAAAGAATTTCCCCTTTGTTTTGATTGAGGATGCAAAGCTGACATTGCTTTCCTTCAAATTATGAGACATTCAATTAGGATGAATTTTCTCCAAAGGGTTCCAAGAAGTTACATTTTTTAATTATTAGTTAAAACATTGATTTCATTAAATCGTGCATCAAGGCTTTAGCTGGACTAGTACTGACCTCATAATTTCTAAAATGCCTATGTGTAGGAAGAATACTGATATAGTATCTGTGTTACAGTGATGAAGGGTTTGTCAATAAGCTTGTAGTGTTGAATTTTCTCCTTCTGTAATGAGATGTCAGCACCATTATTACTGAGAAAGAGTCGGTGAAGTTTGAAAATAACAAAAAAATGCAACCTTAAAAATACATAATAGCTCAGGACACCAAGAAGTCACAGCAAGTGAAGGAAGTAATCCTAAAAAAGGAGAAAAGCTACCCTGAGAATTAAAAGACCATTTAAACAGTTAGAAGACCTGTAAGGTTAGGAAGAAGTATCTTTAGACAGTCCTGCATTTCTTTGTGTTCCATGTAGCTGATTTTAGCTTTCTAATTGCTTCCACCAAAAAAAAAAAAAAGAAAAAAATAGAAAAAATAGTTGTAGAAGAGAAGGCAATGACAGTCGTAGCCCATTAATTCAGTAGATATCCAGTAGAAAGCATACTTGCTCAAAGAACCATGCAGAATATATATTGAAATTAATTACTATGTCTTTTTGATCTTTTTAGGAAGCAAGATGTATCCTGGTATTTTTAGTTTGTTTTTAAACATGTTAATTTTGCTGGTTTAGCTCCTGACAGTAAAACCAAATACTGACACAGCCTGGTTCTTAACTGAGGTATTCACACCAATGTTCATTTTGTATTATTTGAGGAAAAAAAAATAATGCCTAGAGAAGCTGTGCGTATTCTGTGAAATACTCCTCTCCTGTGTTCTTCTTCCCATCTGGATTTGCATATTAGTGTGTTGTCTAATGAAGGGCTGATGTCCAAAGTCTTCTGTGGCATTGGCACTATTGACAGGAGAGGCTGACTGTGCAAGCATGACCTTCTGTGGAAGGCGTGTGGCGCTAGCAGAAATAAAGGTGTCAAGTAATAGGAGCAGACTCTGAATGCAACAGAGCAAATCAGATTAAAATCTTATAGTTCTAAACAAGTATTTACTTTGACCTACTGAAAAAGAGGAGGTTATTATGGACTTAATTATATTAGCGATAATAGCGTATATGCTACTCTGATACCCAGGACACAAAAGCACAAAAGTAAATGAATGTAGAGATAAGAAAAATGGCACTTCTTGCTATTGCATTTCCTCACTGGACATACATCATACTGCACAGAGACACACCCAAACAAGAGCCAGAGACCATTTTCTCCTCTGACCACAACAACTAAGAATCTCTGACCTTCAAAACTGAACAATTTAACCCTTGAATGATGCTGAGCCTTTTTTTTTTTTTAAATGTCCATGTAGCTAATTATTGCCTATTGATTCAAGTGGGACTATTGAAAATGCCACAGTTAATTCTCACAGTGATTTTCCCTGCTGTAAAATGAGAATAGTGAATGCACTCTTTCTGTGCAATGCCATAGGATTTGCTGATGAGTCTGCCATTAAAATAAGGAGATATTTGGAAAGGCTTTGTTGCTGACCAGTTTAGAAAGACTCAAAATCTTTTGGGAAGTTAATTATCATATTGATAATTTTAGTGAAACCTATAGATCCCTTGATTGCAGCATTTCTATTTAGGTTTCCTCACGTAATTTTTTATAATTAAGATGATTGCCAACTACTGCAGTGCTGTCCATTAAAACTACTTGGGTTTTTCTATAGTAGGGTTTCAGGGTTAATTTACATGGTGATCACATAAGGGAACTTATCACCTGTGCAGTCATAATATGGCAACATTTCTGGCAGATTTTCATTTGTGCCAGCTAAGAAATATTTGGAACAGTAACTTCTCTGTTATAAGAGAAGTTATCTTATAAAAGAAGTCTTCTTATAAGAAGACTTCTCGTCTCTTTAAGAGACTTTTGCAATTTTGTAATTCTTTGTACATGTGATTTGAGTGAGGTTGATGACAAGCTTTCTTTTAACTTGCTTGCTATAATGAATCAGTGAAGCTTAAATGGTTGAACATTCAACTCAGTTTGTCTACTTTCTCTTCCTTTTCATATTTAGTTTTTCTTTTTTTGTTTCAGTTCTAAGGGTTTTTTACCTAAATACTTGTATTTTGCATAACAAAAATAAGTGTTCCTGTTGATAAAAACTTGTATTTTTGGTCTGATAGTGAATCTGCGTCTGAAAAAAATTCAGTACAAGTTTTACTTAATAAAACTATTGGTAAAAAATAACCTGAGCACAAGAGATAGAAAAGTAACAAATCATCTTCAGCCACAAGTTTTAATGAAGCCAGATGTTGTCTTTTAATTACTGAGCTTTTGTAAGTTGTGTATATCATTGTTCCAAGATGCTGCCAGTGACAGGCATAATTTACTTCTTGGTTTGATGAATTCATTTTAAATTCACTGGCGATGGAAGCTTTGCCTTCCTGTATTTTTTATAAAAATTGTCGCCTTTTAGATTTTAAATAAAATGACACAACTTCAGGTTAGTAGAATGTGGGATCAAAAGTGGATAAAAGTTGTAGACCAAGTAACTCTATCAATACAATCATCATCATTCTGCAAGTAAGTCCTTATTTGTTTTAGTTTCTAGTAAGATTAAAGTGTTGTGCAGGCAATGCAGGAGACTCCTTTATTGCATTGCTGACAATTTCCTAATGCTGCTAGAGGGGAGAAACAGGAATAATTCTCTGCTTGACCTGCTGCTTATGAAAAGGGAGGAACTAGCGGCAAAGGTTGTGATAAATAACAGCTGGGATCAGAGTGACCATGAGCTGGTTCAGTTAATGATTCAAAGGAAGTCTGGAATGATAGTCAGCAAGTTATGACTGCAGACCTCAGAGGAGCAGACTTCAGCCCTTTTGGAGAATTGCTGAGCAAAATCTCTTGGGATGCTGCCACAGAGACATAGGGTCCATGAAAGATGAATGATTTCTCAATTAAACTTACTAAGAACTCAGGAATGACCCATCCTGAGCAGGAAGGAGGGGGATTCAGCAGAAGGCTTTCTTCCCTCTTGGTTGAGCAAAAAGCTTTCTGATGACCTAAAATGCAAGATGTATATAAGCATTGCCTGACTGCTTAATGACAAAATCAGAAAGCTAATTGATTTGAGCCAAGGCTTAAAAGGGTCATAAAGGAAAACAAAAAGTGAATCTGCAGGTCTGCTACTTTCAAAAATGAAAGTAAAATTTGATGAAGGGAAAACTGAAGTGGGGAGAGACAATGTAATGACAGACAATACAGAAAAAGCTGAAGTACTCAACATCATCTTTGCCAGGCACTTAAGAGATCAGAAGGTAATTAGAATAGTCAGCATAAATTTACCAAAAGCAAATCATGTGCTTGTCCAGCCTGGTTGCCTTTCCTGATGAAATGACTAGCTGTGTGGATGAAGGGAGAGCAGTGGCTGCCCTATACCAACCAGTGCCACAGCACAGGTGCTGCCTTGAGCAGGAATGCCTCTTTGCTGGGTGAAAACACAGCTGACTCCAAAGGCATACCTGACCCATGCCATAACTCCCACAGATGTACATCTGGGATCTGCTGTGGGGCACATGGTGATTCCTCTACTCCACTAGTTGCCCTGGGGAGTGGCTGTAAAGGTATTTCTCACACCTCTTCTGTGGGCAGGAGAAGCTGTAACAAAGGGAGCACCCTTTAAAACTCCTCCAGCAGCCTCTCATCCAAACATGAGGAAGTGTTGGATAAACATGTACAACTAATCCATAGCTGGAAAGCAGATATGATTTGTAAAGGTTTAGAAACCTTCTGGATAGTCTTTTGGGCATCTCCTGGAGTATATGCTGTCACCTTGCTCATTAGCCTTCTCCCAGCATGACTGTGCTCATTTGCATGCAATTAGAGACTTTTGTAAGGCTTTTGACACAGTCTCCCACAACACTCTCGTTTAAAAGCTGAAGAGAGGACTAAAAGAAGAGACTGGGTTGGGAATTGACTGAACCAGTAGGCTCAAAGGGTAATGACCATCACTTGACATCTGTCAGGTGGTCAGTGATGAGCAGAGTAGCTCAGGATACCTTGGATGTCAGTGAATATCTTCATCAGTGACCTAGATCATGACACAGAGTGCACCCTCAGCAAAGTTGCAGAGGATAATAAATTAAGGGGGAGTGGTTAACATGACAAATGGCAGAACTATATTCCAGAGGGATCTTGATCTACTCCAGCCAGGGGAAACCTCATAAAGTTCAGTAAGAAGTCTGCACCTTAGGTGGAACAGCTGCACACACTCATACAGGCCATGAAACAAACATCTGAATTGCAGCTTCATTGAAAATGACCTGGAGGTTACAGCGGATGCCAGGCAGAACATGGGCCCAGGAGTGCACTCTCACTGCCCGTCAGGTAATCAGCATCAAGGCTATGTTAGGAGAAGCATGGCCAGCTGAAGAAGATAAGTTATTCTCTATAAGACTGTGAGCAGTTCTCATTCTTTGACTTCAGGAGGGTTGTGGAAAAACAGGAGAGGGCCCAACAGTTTCTCAGAGTCCTAAATCACATGGAGCTTAGAGGGGTTTTGAGAGAACTGGGGCTAGTTTAATGTTGTGAAGAGGAGATTAAGGAGCAGTCTAAGAGCACCCTATAAGTACTCCGGAGCAAAGATTATGAAATCGAACTCTTCTCAGTAAAGAAGGACCAATGGCTGCAAGTGTTGTCTTTGGATGTTCTGATTTCAATATGAGAAGAAAAAAAAAGGTGCCAGGTGGGTGGAGTAGTGCTGGAGCAGTATGCTTAGAAAGGTTGTGAAATATCCACCCTTTGAGACTTTTAAGATTTGGCTAGATAAAATCATGGCTGATCTGATCTAGTGTTGGCAATAATCCTGCTTCAAACACAAGATTGGATGAGACTACCTACAGAGATGCATTCCAACCAAATTTTCTATGATAGTAGGAAGAAAAAGAGATTATTTTTTTTTTGTTTTAGTCTTTTTGTGGAACATTCATTACTAATACAGCTGAGAGAGAAGTTACAATTTACTCTTTAGCAGATGTCTGCTTTCCTATTTCCAGAAATGCTGAAATTATAACCTAAAAATCCTGTGGCTTTTAGATGTTTGTTCCTTCTGCCTTTAACGAACAACACAGGCAAAAGATCCATAAAAATAAAGAACTACCATCTTGAGTTTTTACTTCCTCTTTAACTTCAGAAAATGGTAACATCAAGTTTCTGTGCTTCAGCTGATAAAAAATTCACTTTAACATTTAACTCTGGCTAGATATTAAAGATTCATGGATGAAAAAGCTGTCTGAGTTATCTATTTTGCTGTGAAAGGCATATTTGATTTTTTTTACATGCATCTTTCCAAAATAACATTTTCTGGATGAGGAGGAGGTGATGGGGATTGGAAGGGAGAAAAAGGAGAACCATTAAGTTGAAGTCTCAGGGGATTTTTTTCCCTGCATTCCTCAACTGTTTCTTGTTTACTTATATAAACTTGCTAGTTGCATTGAGGCTATTTTATGGAAACACCTTTAAATTTTTAGTGGTACACAGATTTGACTTTTCAGTATTAAAGCATTACAAATAATATTAGAGTTTGTGTGTTATAAAACTATCAATAACAGTTTTCTGACAATGGTTTCATGAAGCACAATAGGAAAAAAGAACTGCAGTTTTTAGTAATGATTCCTGAAAACTGCTCCTTTGGGATCTCTAATGAGTTGAATTAGATCATCCACTGGCAAAATAATCTGCATGTTTTGAAAGTGTATATTTTCTGAAAGGAGTTAGCTGCATCTCCTGTCAGTTTTTGTGTGGGAACAGAACTGAAACTCATGTTTCCCAGACGAAGATCTTCAAATGGTGGTTTTTATATCATATTTTTGACCCAATGTTACTATACAAGTGATGAGTAAAAGATATGTAGAAGTACACTGATGCAGTTATAAGAATATGACAGGTAATTGTGAGCTCTGAACAATCGTATCACCATGCATAACCCAAACTCAGCATGTCACCTATGCCCTAAAGAGAATAAACTATATGTAATAATATGGGGAAACTAATAACGCCTTTTATTTATTCTTCCTATTAAATGACTTGTAACTTGAGCAGATTAATTGTTCAAGTTAAGATTTTCATGCTCAGTTTTTGCCTGGGGCTGGATTTGTTTATCTAGGGGTAGCAAAGGTTGCATGTTTCTTTTGCTTTAAAATTTAGTGTAAATTATATCTATTATTTTTAAAGTCATTTTGATTAACCACTATTATTATCAAATTAAATTGCATTTAGTTTTAACCATAGCAGCTTGGTCATTTAGGGGAGGGAGGGAGAGAACTACATGGCTTAGTTCATGTTCTATTCTATTCTATGTTAAAAATTGTGGTGATATAATATTTTAAATACTGTAATATTCCATACATATCTTCAGGGTGTTGAAGTATGGGAGCTGATGAAACTAAATCTACACAGTATTTCTACTGCATGTGTGAAAATCTATCTAGATGGCAACAAATAGTCCTTGGAAAAACTGCAGTTCATTTATCCTCTAAAATGTATCTAATATTTTTCTGCAGTAGAACTCTTTAAGATTCCATACTCACACTGCAGTATATCACAGCTTCTCACAATTTTGTAATACTGACTAGATTATTTAAAACAGCCAGCATGATTGAGCACAGCATTATAAGGCCAAAGCTAGTTTTTCTCTCTACTTATTTCTTCCAGCCCTTTCTGACACGAAAACATAATCAGGAGTGATTCTGTTCTGTGCTCTGAATGCCCAGTCGTGTCAGATTTTAACACTGAAGAAACTGGAGGAATAGGGGGAGTGTGTTTGGCAAGGTGTTATGGTGAGACTGGGTGTGAAAATGAGGGAGAACTTGTCACTGGTTGTGTGAGAATGGAAAGCACAAGAAGGGAAGACTGGTATTTATTGGGTAAGAAAACTTGGATTTGGAAGGGGAATTTAGGACAAGGAAGAACAAAAGTGAGAAATGGGTGAAGAGGCATGAAGAAGCAGTGCAGAAAAATAGCCTGGAGAACAGCAGCAACGAATTTCAGGGCTGCTGAACCAGCAACTCTCTCAGACAGTGAGACATGAGGTTTGGGATAATCGATAGCTGTGCAAGAAGACTGGGGCAAGGAACAGCGATAGAGAACAGGTAGGAAAAGTTGTTGTTAAGATGCTGGTAGGATCAGGCTAGGGCCATCCCTCTGCAGAAAAATGAAGAGGAACCCAGGTTTCTGGGGTTTGCATGATGCACGCATGATCCCACCAGGCAGTCTGTCATGATAGTTCATCTGCTTTGCCTGTTCATCTGGAGGATGACAGCCTGCTGCTGCTACTGCTTATTCCCTGTCTCTCACAAGGTATAGTTCTCATGCTCTAGCTCTTAAGTTGGCGACCCTGCCAATAATCCCATAATCATCAGATTATGTTGAATTCAATACGGTGTCCCATAATAGGATTTCTTTCTTGGTTTAGTCTTTGATCAGTTTCAGGAATTATTAAAAAAAAAATAATAAAAGAACACTGTTCAAGTGTGGTGGGTTGACCCTGGTTGGACACCAGGTGCCCACCAAAGCCAATCTATCACCCCCCCTCCTCAGCTGGAAAG
Source organism: Anhinga rufa (assembly GCA_013400875.1). Taxonomy (NCBI): domain Eukaryota; kingdom Metazoa; phylum Chordata; class Aves; order Suliformes; family Anhingidae; genus Anhinga; species Anhinga rufa. The sequence continues at coordinate 9,632 of VZTV01114192.1, read as the reverse complement.
GGGAGAGAAAATATAATGAAAGGCTCATGGGTCGAGATAAGGACAATGAGAGATACTCAGCAGTTACCATCATGGGCAAAACAGACTTGACTTGCAGAAAATAGCTTAATTTATTAACAATCAAAATCAGAGTAAGTTAATGAGAAATAAAACCAAATCTTAAAACAACTTCCCTCACCCCTCCCTTCTTCCCAGGCTTAACTTTACTCCTAATTTTCTCTATATCCTCCCCCCAAGTAGCACCAGGGGACGGGGAATAGGGGTTGTGGTCAGTTCATCACATGTTGTCTCTACCTCTCCTTCCTCCTCAAGGGGAGGACTCCTCACACTCTTCCCCTGCTCCAGCATGGGGTCCCTCCCACAGGAGGCAGTCCTCCATGAACTTCTCCAATGTGGATCCTCCCCAAAGGCTGCAGTTCTTCTCTTACTGTTCCAGCGTGGGTCCTCCCCACAGGGTGCAGCCCTTCACGAACAGGCTGCTCCAGCGTGGGTCCCCCACAGGGTCACAAGTCCTGCCAGCAAACCTGCTCCAACGCCGGCTTTCCATGGGGTCACAGCCTCCTTCGGGGGCATCCACCTGCTCCAGCGTGGGGTCCCCCACAGGCTGCAGGTGAATAACAGCTCCACCATTAACCTCCACGGGCTGCAGGGGGGCAGCCTGCCTCCACCATGGTCTTCACCACAGGCTGCAGGGGAATCTCTGCTCCAGCACCTGGAGCACCTCCTTCCCCTCCTTCTTCACTGACCTTGATGTCTGCAGAGTTGTTCCTCTCACATATTCGCCCTCCTCTCTCTGGCTGCAATTGCACAGATTTTTTTGTTCCTCCTTCTTTAATACGTTATCCCAGAGGTGCTACCACTGTCACTGATGGGCTCAGCCTTGGCCAGCGGTGGGTCCATCTTGGAGCCGGCTGGCATTGGCTCTATCAGACATGGGGGAAGCTTCCGGCAGCTTCTCACAGAAGCCACCCCTGCAGCCCCCTGCTACCAAAACCTTGCCATGCAAACCTGATACATCACATAACACATTAAGTGTTCAGCTAAGAAAAGAAAAAAATAAGTTTGTCTGTGTAACCTTAAATTGGACCCTTGGTGAAATAAAATGGCGCGGTTATGCTATCATCTAAAAATGTCTACTTGTAGAATACCTGTCAAAAGCTTTTTAGAAAAAAAAGTCACAGTTGTATTTCTTAGCTCTATGTTGTTATTCATTCCCTTCAAAGAAGCATGAAATTGCTAAATTACAAAGCAACTATTTTTTACTTCATGTATTTAATACACAAATTTTATCAAACTAATTGTTAAAACTTATAAATGCATAATAATTGTTTGCCTATCATAATATTTCATTTTGCTACCCCAAATTTATTTTAAATAATAAGTCTTAACTGGGGAGAATAATTTATGTTAACGTAAAAATTTAGTTATTGTCACATCACCAGACAACCTCTAATGTCCTGAATAATCTACACATAGTTAATCAGGCCCGTCAGAGGTCCCCAAGTAATAGGATTTGACTATTTCTAATACAGTCAGTGAAAGTTACTTATTACTTAACACTTTAAAAAAAAAATAAAATAAAATAAAATTTCAGAATCTGCTTTAGTGCTTGTAGGGAGATTTTTGAAACGAGATAGTAGGATTGGCAGTGATTGATAATACACACAGAAATGGTAAGTAACATTTAATAGTGCACAGAGGAAAAAGTTAACCCTAAATACATACTACACGTATCATGGACATGGGCTCTTAAAGCAGTTATTACCACTGTAGAAAGGCACCCTGGGGTGATTATGGTTAGTTCAGAAACATTGTCAGCTCAGTCCTCAAGAGAAGTCAAGAAGGTAATTAAGAATGGAAATAGGATCTGATAGGAAAGGAAAATAAAAGAGTGCAAAACATAATGTTTTTCTGTATGAATCTATGATGCATCCAAGTCTTGAAAACTACATGGAAGCAAGTGGAAAACACCCCAGAAGAGAGTGACAGAGAAGAGAAGGGGTGTAGCATGGTTTCCAGGCAGAGCTAAATAACCAGTAATTCCAGTATAGAAGAAAGATGTCAGAGAGAGATAGAACAGAGATCTGCAAAAGTACCTGTGACATAGAGAAGGCAACAGGCAACGACTGTTAGCACTTTCTTACAACTCAGAACAACTCAGAAATCAGGGAGTTTACCATACATTGCCAAGTAAGTTTAAAATACAGAAAAATAGAAGTTTTTGAAATGTTACCATATGTTATCAATGTGTAAACAAGTAACAGGCTTAAAATACAAAAAGGTAGTCGTTTTTGGGTATGTCACATGATTAGTTTGTGGAACTCATTGTCACAGGGTGTTGTGAAGCCTAAGAATATAAAAATGTTTAAATATGGATGAGGATAAGTGCTCAAATTCAGGGTGGATAGGCCCACTAACCACAATTTCTTTGCTACATGGTCCCTAATCTGCTGATTTTCAGCAGCTGAGCAGGGAAGGGCCATTCTTTACTGGCCCTGTTTCCTAAAAAATTGCTGCAAAGGACTAGGGTCTTTGGTCTGATAGTCTCACCACTCCTACGTGAAACAGCCCTCTTTTCCATTACTACAACAGAAAAGCATGACTGATTTTTTCAAATTAAGCAGTCATTTAATTTCTGTAGAATTTGGTGTAGAATATTAAAATTTCTAAATTATACTTATGCCTTCTTGTAGGCCATTTTATTTGAAAACCCAATTAAAATATTTAAATAGTATTGTTAAGAGGAACAAGGCAATCCTTATTCTTCATTAGTGTGCTAAAAAAAATTGCCATGACCTTTAGCACTTGTTTTGCAGTTACAGAAAACTTTAAGGCTCATGTGTAGCAGTTAATAATGGAAAAAGCTGAGAAATCATTGATTATAGAAGGATTTCCAGAAAGAACTAAGGTAATGTACTTCCAGTATGTTCTTCCAGCTCTTCACACCCCTTCTCTGTCTTTCATTTTGTTGAAATAAACATGTCATATGAGTGACTGAGTCTTATTTGAATTGCCAGGACACAACCTATGAAATAAAATCAACTTTCAATTCTAAATAAACCTACAGAACTATAAGATATGTGATTCTTCTAGAAGTTTATATGAACAAGTGTCATGGTTTAGCCCCAGTCAGCAACCAAGCATCAAACAGCTGCTCGCTCACTCCCCCCTGGTGGGATGGGGGAGAGAATCAGGAGAGTAGAAGTGAGGAAACTCATGGGTTGAGATAAAGACAGTTTAATAGGGAAAGAAAGAGCCGCACACGCAAGCACAGCAAAACAAGGCATTCATTCACTGCTTCCCATGGGCAGGCAGGTGTTCAGCCATCTCCAGGAAAGCAGGGCTCCATCACGTGTAACGGTTCCTTGGGAAGACAAACGCCATCACTCCCAATGTCCCCCACTTCCTTCTTCTTCCCCCAGCTTTATATTCTGAGCATGACATCATATGGTGTGGAATATCCCTTGGGTCAGTTGGGGTCAGCTGTCCCGGCTGTGTCCCCTCCCAGCTTCCCGTGCACCCAGCACAGCACAGGGAGCTGAAAAAGTCCCTGACTAGTGTAAGCGCTACTTAGCAACAACTAAAACATCTCTGCATTATCACCACTGCTTCAGCATAAATCCAAAACACAGCCCCATACTAGCTACTACAAAGAAAATTAACTCTATCCCAGCTGAAACCAGGACAATAAGACAATAAAATAAGTCAAAACACACACACATAAAAATCACTGGCTATTAGAAGTGGAAGAGTTAATTTGTATTAAGTTGCCATTGATTTCTGTTTTAATACAAAATCTATACTTTTAACGACAGTTCTTTGCACACTTCCCAGCAACATTATATTAGCAATACTAATGTATGAGTTGTCTTTACTGAAGTTGGGTACAGTTAAAAATTGCTACTCAAAAAAAAGTTGGAAAGTTGTAGCATCGTGAGATTTACTTTCTCTCGTATTTAATTTAATGTTTCCTGGCTATAGCTCTGCATACTCAATATGCTGTGAGAGCTTAGCTGGTTTCTTTCCATATCATAAAAGGTTTTAAAATCCGAAACCTGAAACTGTTAACATTTAATGTGCTATGTGTTGGCAACTGAACCCTACCAAACAGGGTTCTGCAATAAAAAAAAAGTTAAAATTAAATTGAGGATCCTGCATGATGCTGAGAACAGTTTTAATAATGCCATTTCCTTATAACTTCTGTTGTACAATAATGCCATCCTGAAACAATAACACAATAATGATCCAAACAAGGAATAATAATAATGACTACAAACAACTAGGAAGATTTGCTTTCTTTAAAAAATCTGTTATGAAATAAATAAATAAACCTAGTGACAGATTAATCTTCTACCTCCCACTATTACTGTTAACTTTTCGCCAATTAGTTATTGCTTTCTGTGGAAATTGTGCCTCATTGCAGTTAGGTCTATACTGATTAACAATTCCAGCTTTCAAATTTATTTTATTTTTTTCTAGAAAAGTAGTTTATGATTATCTGCTGCTTATACTACCATTTAAAAGATTACTTTCTGGCGTTGAGTGACTTGATTCTCTCTTGTGTGATTGAATTGTCTACTGAGGCATGCTCAAACCAAGCTATGCTACTACTTACATTTTCTGTTGCCTTTTGTCTACTATTGTATGCCTGATTCTTGTGCTAACCTCATTATTGCTGTCCATCTAGACCTAGCAGTTGCTGCTTTCATTTATCAGATAGCTTGTTTTTCAGCTTACTGATAAAGACAGAGAACTGTAATGTGTGTTTGTCACTAAATAAACAGTTTAGAGACATAAAGGGAGTGGATCTGCTAAGAAGTTACAGCAGCAGTAGACCCATATTAGATAATTACTCATTAAAATAGATATTACAATTATCCAAGAAATATACAGTAATATTCACACATTTGGCATTTTAAGGGGATTTTTTTGCATAAGTGTTAAAAAAATGAAGATAATTGACAAAATAAATTCCATAATGTAGTTCTTTGTTCTTTCTCATGTTAAAAATTACAAAAATTGCTTAGTATTATGAGACAAAACCTCTGAAGCTGTAACTGCTGTATCTGAAAGTGATGCAATTACAAATAAACTACAGTGAATTAGTCCTTAAATACTGTAAATCTAGCTTTTACACTTTTGTTACAGCATGCTAAATGGCCTGCTACACATTTTTAAATTCATTTGAAGAACTGATGCATCATAAAATAAGGCCTCAATGTTTATGTCCAGTCTGGCTCTTAATTATTTTTCAAGAGAAGTTGAGGTGACCTTGACTGTATTTTTCAGAATGGCACATTAGAAACTATTTGTAAATAACATTCTCCTTATCTCATGCTCTGAGACAAGACAACCTGCCTCTGTCATAGCACTGAAGAAGAAGAAGGTATGTGAGACAGGATTTACCAGGTAGGCTGATGCCATTGGATAGAAGTTCTTTCTTCTTCTTCCAGTGAGGAGAAATACCAGTAACAAGAGAAAATTCTGCATTAGAAGAATCGTTTAATAAAGCTGGGTGGTCTTTGTAACTACCTTGTTTTTTCATTTATTTGGGATTGTTGTCTTCCAAAGTAGGTGGGTACTCTTGTAGCTAAGTACTAGTTTGTCATAGAGAAGCGGAAGAGTCAGGAGGATATTTGAAGACAGTCTGTTGCAGCAGGTATCTCAGATTACTTTTAAGGATTACTGGACTATATGAAGCACAGTTTGTATGACCAGGACAGTGATCTGCCCAGCATGTTTTAATCATTCTCCTCCTTTCCATTTTTTATCCCAATCTTCAATTATCTTTACATTATTTGATATGTGTCTACTAAATTGAATTGAGAGAGAAAATAAGTTTATACTGATCTGAGCTGGACCCTTGATGTTACGTACTGCTTATTTTTCAAGTTCTTGCTTTTCTGTACCAATGAAGTGGGCGCAAGGGCCCAGCTATGCAAATGGAAGTATGAGCATATGCATCTGAGTAGCACGAAGGTGTCTAAAGAATCAGTTTAGTCCATGATCTTGATGACTTTGAAGAATGACATCTGATGGTAAAGAATTGGCTATGATAATCTCTAGGCCTTACAAGAAGTGCACTCTTAACTGGAATTAGCTGATACCCTGAATCTTATTCTAAGCAGAGTCCAAGCTTTAAAAGGATAAGAAGTTTGAATTCCTTTTCTTAACCTTAAGACATCTCTTTCAGCTCAGTTACTGAGGGTATGTTGTTAGCGAGGTCACAGTATCACTTATATAATACCATTGAGTAGAGGCATTTACACATCAGCACGGTGACTTGTTCCAATTTTCTGTTAGCTTACCATCCAGCAAGACTGAAAGGAGTGAAAAGTACTAAATGTTTTAAAATTTGCTGGGCTTCACAAGACATTCTGTTAGGGCTCTGTGTTTATATTTGAAGGCCTAATTTGGTCTCAATATCTAGGTAGATGTTGGATGTTTACCTTCATTTTGCTTTTGGAAGCAGTTTGTAACTGTCAATTAACAGAGCAATCCCTCATATCTATCCATCTCTGTGGCATGATTTGTGTCTCAGCACAAGGTTGGATGGTCACTCACTGATGACTCAGTGTAGTTTGAGCATTCACAATATATCGAAGGGGTAGAGACACTCTCATGTCATCTACCACTCAGACAAGACAAGTAACTTGAATATAGGAAGCTAGCAAGTTGATTGTGGGCTGGTTAGTGTCCTAAGCCATGGAGAAATCTACTGGTTTTATTCATCTTCCTGCACTGGGGCAATGTTTCTTCAATTTTCATAGTAGGTATCATTTATATTTCATATTTGTACTTGTTCTTTAATATACTGCCTAAAAGCAAAAGTGATTTCTGAGGAAATAAAAAGCACTATTGGCTTAAAGTAAAATAATAGAAGTAGTTTTTTCTCTGGATTTTTTGTATTGAAAGCAGCAATTGATTTAGTAAATAAATCATTAAATCATTTAGTAAATAAATCCAACCCTCTGAAACAAGTGTGAAATATGCCAACAAAAAAGAATTGCTACCTTAAACATTTTTAAGGGGATTTTACTAAATGCTTGAGAGAATATTTTATAACCAAATGAGTGACAGCTTTGCTATTTTGATATTTGGTAATCTTAAATTGCCATTTTTTTAACTGTGAAGTTTTCCCTGGGAAAGTCAGGAGCAGAGAGTTCTCAAATCATGTCACATTGCTATGAATAACGTTATTAGCATTGAGTGAGACCAATTTTTAAGTAAACCAGCTACTCCTTTTCCCCCAAAGGACAAAACCAGAAGCTAACAACAAAGGAAAATATGTTCTCTGTATCTGTGTGCATTCACGACTGTAATAAATTCTGGTACCTGTGAAAGTCACAGCAAAAACCACACCCATGTGAGGCACAGTGCA
>VZTV01114181.1:0-12453 GCA_013400875.1 Anhinga rufa | reverse complement strand
GAGGGGGCTGCTGAGGGGGCTTCCCGCCCGGCGGCGCGGCGGGCGGTCCGCTCGGCGTGGTTACCCCTTCTCCAGGTGTATTTCTGTGGCGTTTTGAATAAAAAACCAGCCGGGTAGCTGCTTTTCCCCCTCTTCCCTTCTCGTTCTAAGTCACTCGCTGGCTGAGGTTTTTTGCTCGCGCCGCTCACCGGGGTGGCCGACGTGAAGGTGAGGGAGGAGGGGATGATTTTCACGATGAGGGCGGTGGCTGTTGAATTTTCCTGAGGGGTTTCCTCGGGGGTTTGTTGGTGGGTTTGGAAATTTGAGTTCCCTGCAGGGCAACAGGGTGGTGAGAGGGCAGAAAATCCACATAGGAGAAGTGCCAAAATTGGGGAAGAAAAATGTCTCAGAATAGTTGACAGCAGAGGCGTGTCCCCTCCCCCTGCACACAGGTGTAAATTATTACTGAGGTAAGTTTAAGCACTTCATAGTCACCTACTGCAATTGGAAAGTAAGCCAAACATGTATCGGTGTTTGTAATTGCAATATAGGAATCAGAAATAAAATTCTGAGAGGATTTGTGGGTTGTTTGGGTTTTGGTTTTGTTTTTTTTTTAGTATTAGTGTAACAACCATAAAGGGTATGTTGGGTCTGGTATGTGGCCAAATCTGAGTTCCTGACCCACAACCACTGTAAGGAAGGGAGCTGACCTCCTCCTAAAAGAGGAGGAATGGGTCTCCATCCCTGTCTGCTGTTCTTAGGAAAATACGTCCCTCATAAATAATTTTTGCTGTTTTTCAGGACTTTTAGCAGCAAAATGCAGTTGACGCGATGGGGAAAATTTTTGCGGCTTCTGAAAGCAAAGTTGTATGCGCTACAGTTCTAACACTGCTGCATACTCTGGCACTTTATCCGTTTTATGTGGAGTTGCAGGTAAACCCCACTCTAATGACTTGAGAAAAAATAATAACTAAGGGAGAAGATGTTATAAAATGAAATTATATGTTCTATGTTCTCCCATTGTTGTGAGATTTTTTTTTCATGTTTAACAATTAATATTATGGCTAAATTGCAGAGAAAATAAGTCTGGGACAGAACATATCTCACTGTCATTGACCAAATATTAAAAAGATACTCTTTTTAGAAACATGTCAAAAAAGGGAAAATAATTCTATAATTGAGGATCTAATATTTTTGCCCTGATCTTCAGTTGTATATATATGATTGCCATTCATAACCCATAGAAAGTCTTGAAACCACTGAAATGAAGTTATATATGGGGTTACTAATAAGGTGCTAGCCTTTATTTTACTCTCAGTTAAATTCAGGATGTCTGCTCTAACTGACGTGAAGGTCAAACAGATAAAATTTATAACTGAGAACACTTTAGGAAATGATAGGTCTGATGCCATGCATTTCCATTACAGGCTTTAATATTTAGTTGAGATTATCTTAGTTTTTGGCAGCTTTGGTGAACTGTCCATGAGAAAGGTAGTTATATTTAAAATATAACTGCAGGGTGTGTAACCTGATGTCCTTCTGGCCAACATTTCCCAGGAATTTTTGCTAAATGCAAGCTTTTGGGCTTGAGGTGGTGTGCTGTTGCTGAGCAGAAGTCAAACAGCTCTGGGACTATTTCAGAGCAATCCATGGAACACGTTCATAGTTTATTATGGAAGCGTTTTCCAGCACTGTCCCGGCAAAATGCTAAATAAAATAGTGAAAACCTAATTACTTTATCTTCTCCACAGTGCTACAAACACTTCTTGTTTTCTTAAAGCTTTGCGTGACCGCTGATTTTTACAAACCTTGCTGGTCTATTTCTATTTCTTAGAACATTTTAAGCTGACAAGTGAAGAGGTTTTACAAGTGCTTCCATACTCAAAGGAATAATTTGAATAGAGGGCCACAGGCAGGGTTTCTAACCCTTATCCAGATAGATGTGAAATTCGTTGTCTTAAATAATTTGATGAAGGTGTGTTTGTAAAGATATTTGGCATCTTTTTCTGTGTTCAACTATTTGTGTCTGTACTTCTCAATTATCATCGCTATATCATCTGCGCTGTGGCTTTGTAATACTCCCGTTAATGGAATTGTGAGCATGTCAGTGGCAAGGATTTCTTGGCATTGAAAGAAATAGCGAAGATTTCTTGCCCGCTCTAGCAGCCCCTCTGTAACCTTATGAACTGAGAGATCCTGTCCCTGTTTGCTAAAGTATGTGTGTGTTTTTATAAACCTAAAATGACACTGGTGGTGATTCCATTGATAGAAAGTATTTGGATTTCAGAATAGTTTTCCATAAAAAGTCTCACTGCTGAAACTAAGCTGTTTTGAGATGAAGGATAGCTTAGTGACCAGTTAAATGGCAGAAAAGATAAGACAGTGGTAAAGGGAGTCCTCATAACAGGGAAGGGTTACTAATGGAGTCCAACAGCCATAAGTGCTGTTCAACATGATTATAAATTATTTTGAATAAGAGGTTGATAAAGTTTGCCACTGAGATGTCTCACTGTCTTTGGGCAAAACTGCCTCCATGGTGCACAGAGCTAGGGAGGGTGAGGGACTTAATCCTATTTCAGCCTTCTCTGACAATTTACACGTGTTGCTCTGCGTAACACTTAGATACGTAAGGGAGAAAGGTGAACCACGGGAACAGACAATTACAGGTGGCTCAGGAGCAGTCTGCAGCCTGCTTACGTGAATAAATGAGAGCGAGAGGCAACTTGTGAGCGGTGTAATCTGGGATTGCACATGGTCCTGACACTGTGCCCTACTGGCAGGATCCAGCTTTCAGTGGGATAAGCACCTCTGCACTGACTTGGGATGTGGATCAAGCCCTTTTAGATTTGTGCTAGGTTTTTTTTGGAGTGCTTAGGACCCACCTTGGATGCTATAAAGCCAAGCCTGCTTCCTGTTCTTTGCTTGTGTTCAGCTTTGTTCTAATACAAAACTGTTGATAATTTTAGAAGGCCGAAACAAGCAGTACATGTGCTATAAAGTGAACTAAAGAAACCACGTACTTGTCTGCAAGGATTTACAACTTTAACCTGAGGTATGACAATGATGAGGTGGTAGGGAAAGGCGTGGCGAGCAGTGAGAGATCCCGCAGCAGTATCTTGCATGTTCAATTGAAAAGCCTACATTTTAATGCGACTTGCGTTCTAATTTAATAAATAAGCTAATGTTACAGACATTTAAATGGACTTCGTGACAGAAGTGAGCATTTGGTGCAACTAAGGCATGGATTCTGTTAGGTGCTCAAACAGGTGGTCAAATAATTTGCTGAACTGAAGCATAAAACGAGGAAGTGTAGAGTTTTGGCCTAACAGACTGTGTGACCTCTTTATAACGAGCATCTGAGTTATTAGCAAACCAAGAACAGAAGTCTGTAATTGAAAAAGATACTTCACTATACTGGCTTTGTATTTCACATCTTACGCTTTTTAATTAATAGGTTGAAGACAAAGTTCAGCTGAAGTTTCATGGGTTTTCTTTTTTTTTGGGGGGGTGTGTGTGGGTGTGTGGGTGTGTCTTTTAGCGGGAATGATGACTATCTGGAGTAAAAATAGACCATTTTACAAAAATGCATTTTGTAACCCATACCTGCATTTGAAGAATGCCTACTTAGCATTGAATTTCAGATGTAAATACTAGAGGGATTTTTTTCAGTATGATTTATCAAACTTCATGGCTTCACAGAAAGGAGTATTTAGATGCCTCATTTTAAATATTTTTTTTTTAGGATGCAGTTTATTAGTGAAACGATTATGTCATAAAAACTGAATGATTTGTGGAGAGGTGATGGTCTCTGGCAATGTTTATCCACCCAAATAGCTTCCTTTCTTGGAATAAAAAGTGTTCTTATATAGAGCGTGAAACACAAAAAGAGTGCAGGAAAGATAAGAGCTAAAACAAAGCGCTGTATTAAATAAAAGGGCTATTGAGAGAACATGGAAAGTGAATGCTAATGTGGGCCTGAGAGATACTGAATCTTCTTCCGATATATTTTTGCCGCCTTTGTTCCGTATAAATCTCCACCACACGATCATTACTCAGAAGGAAGAATATGACTGTCACAACTCGCTCATTTCAGACACTTACGTGTTTCAACAAAGGAAGAGGTTGCTGGATAATAGGAATATACTCTCAGAGTTTGCAGAATGTGTTTTAAGGCTGCTGCATGAACCATCGTGTTTTTTGATCACCATCGGCTCAAGAAGAGGAAGGGATTCAGAACTTCAGGGCCTCCCTGGAGATGCGAATGCCTCAGTTTTGACACAGCAGAAGTATTCTCTTCTTCAGAAAGAGTGAACAGAATAAACACTGTTGGACCTCACGCGGAAGGTACCCCCTTCCTGAGTCAGTTTATACAAGCTGAGATTGCTGATCCCTTTTTGAGAGAGAGAGGGAGTTCAGAATACAAGATCTAGATAGTTTTTTGTTGGGGACGGTGTTGGGTGTTTGGGGTTTTTCTTTTGGTGAGGGTTTTTTTCCTGGTTAGCTTGTTTCTTCAGTTCCTAATGTGAAAAGTTTTGCAAAGGCTGGAATAAACTTGTAGAAGATATCATCTGGTGGGATGTGGTGGTTAGTAATGAGGTGTCTCTTGGTACAAATAATTTGCACTGGTGTAAAATCACTGCGTGATGCAGAAAGAGGGGTTTTCATAAGAACTGTTTCCACCTATGTGACACATGAGCAGCTTTGGAGAACTTGACCTCAGTTGAAAGCAGGATTAACTTGACACAGGAGCAAGTTAAGCTGTGGTAGTGTCAGAACCTCTGTGTTTCTGTTTATTAGTGTTTTGGTGAACAACCACTTTCTTTCAAACCTGTTTCAGTTAAGCTTCCTGTTTTCTTGGCTGCCCTGCGTGTGCTTTCCAAATGGATTTTTGCACTTTCTCTTCTTACAAGAGAGGAAGATGCAGTAAATAGTCCTACCTGAGCACAGAATGCCCATCACATTTGAAGACTTTGCCATGGCGGTAAGCAGTAACTCTGCAGCAGAACATGTACAGAACTGCGTGAAGACAAAGCTTGAAAATGGGCTGTGAGTGTATTAAGTATCAAGCTGCCCTAGCCGTGCTCCAGCCTCTCCTCTTGGGTATGAGGGGCTGGACAGGAGTTTTACACGTGGCTGATGGTAAAGGTGTGCTTTGTGTTGGATGTGGATGCCGGACTGGATCTCAGGAAGGCTGAGGTCAGTGACTATGTACAGGTTTATGCCAAAAAGCCAGAGTCTGTTTTGTTTTGCTGGAGGCTGAGAGCCCTTAAAAGCCAAACTGAATACCGTATGATAGTGTCACATGTCTGCCCCTTCGAGCTGCCAGCTGCCCTGGGAATACCTGGTCTGGATCTTCCCTTCAGTACAGAGAATTACTGCTGAACACCTGCCCAGTGGCAGCAGCCTTCCTCTGTCCGGAGCACTTCTATCTAGGAATTCGTAATTGTGTTCTGAATAGTTTTCTTCTATATTTCAGCTTTTCCTTGCATCCCCAGTTTTTAAAATGTTCTTTTTCGTATCCAACTGCTTCTAACTCGTCTGCCAGCGCACAGTGTATAAACGTGACTATAAACCACAGTTTTTTTTGGTTGCCCTTTTACTTGAGTCCTAGGGCAGGTTTATTCCTGAACATAGTGATCATGCTTAACCGCTGAGGTTTTTAACATGGCAATGAGTTTACCAATAGCTGAGCTTAGGATGGTTCTCATTACGTACTGAATTTTGAGGCATAGAAAGTGACTGCAATTATGTTTTTATGATCTTTGTCATTGAAAATCTCATAACATTTTTGCAGTAACATTTTTAAACAGCTTTCAAACAAGATGATAGCTCCTATCAGAGGTTCTTTCTATTTATTGATTCTGAGCCTTGTAGCAGGAGGGATAGGATTCCATGACTTCAATTAAATTGGGAGACCTGTGCTTCTGAACTGATAAAGTAATACTCATGTTGATAAATCAGCTCTGCAGTACTGGAAAGCTCTGCCCAGATCTCCATGAAAATGTTTTTAGACATTTTGGCATCCCAAAATACTGCTGAAGTATTATTTTCCTACTAATACAAGCTTATTTCCCAAGTCGAGAAATTAATCTGGTTTAAGTTATTCCATGAAAAACAGATGAGTGTTTAGTGGGGAGAACCCTTAAGAAGCTGGACTGTTCCGTTTAATAGCATCTGATGCATAATGAAATCTGGGAGGCCTGCGTGGCTGCATCACTCAGGTTGGAATTATGGCAAACACTGGAAATTCCAGACCTTTTTTGAGGTATGTGTCTGAATCTGTTTTCATCCTCATCCTCACTGTTCTTGTTGTCCCTTAGTTCAGCCATACAGTGAGATGGGGAAGATGCGTTTGTTGCTGTGCTGGTTTGGTGCTTGTTAGATGCTGCGGTGTTTGGCTTTCAGTGCTACAGCGATCGGGTGGCAGCATGCCAAATGCACGCTGCTAAAATCGTGCGTGTTCTTGCCAACGTCTTGAGGCAGAATTATGCCTCATTCAGAGAAAGTTGCACTGGCTGCCTGAAAACTGGTATGATAAGGGGTTTCAAAGGGGAATCCTGCAACCTGTAGAAAACAACCACGTGAAATGTTGAGATATTTACTGGCCTCCTGTTCTACATCCCATCTGTTTTTGAGGTATCCGTAGGCAGTGTTCTAAGTTTTCATTAATTTTAATGCTTCATATTTTAGTTGCTCTACTTTTGCTATCTGGGGCGATAGGAAGAATATCAGGCTCTAGGTGTTTCAGTTAATGGATCAAAGTATTAAGTTGACAAGAGTTGATAGGTATTTCAAATATTTTTAACCTCTATTGCACATGAGAAGCAGCAGCTAATAATGGGTTTCAGATCCATGACTCCAACTTGGCCATCTAGCATTCAGCCCTCTGTTGAGCCATTCACCTGTGGTAGTGTTTTTCATTCTCAAATTATGAAACCTTTACCCAAATGGCACGATACCATATGCTGCAGATAATTTCAGTAGGATCATTAGTGTTTAGCACATCCATGAAATAATAAAAATTGTTCCTTTAATGCAAATAATATTTTCTTTTAAAAATAATGTTAACCCCTTGGTTTAAGATTGCTTGAGAAGTACCTGAGGCTTTTTTGAAATAACTCCTAAAATGTTAGCTTTACCTACTGGGTTCCTCTTTGGGAAATAAAAGCATAACCTTTGCCTAGGAACTGTAACCAATGTATAGGTGATCCTGTTTAATGCTATGGAATCTACTACGAGAAAAAGACCTTGGTAATTTCTGTGGGTTTGGTTGTTGAGTTTAGCAGAATTCTTCTTCCCTTTCCAGGCACATCCATCATCTCATTGCAGGTTCACATTCTTTTCTCGAGAAATGTTTAACTATTTAGGCAAATTTGGGTAGGGCAACAAAGCTGGGGAAGGGTCTGGAGCACAAGTGTGCTGGGGGGCAGCTGAGGGAGCTGGGGGGGCTCAGTCTGGAGAAGAGGAGGCTGAGGGGAGCCCTCATCGCTCTCTGCAGCTGCCTGAGAGGGGGCTGTAGGGAGCGGGGGGTCGGTCTCTTCTCCCAAGTAACAAGTGATGGGACGAGAGGAAATGGCCTCAAGTTGCACCAGGGGAGGTTTAGATGGGACATTAGGAAAAATGTCTTCCCCAAAAGGGTTGTCAAGCATTGGAACAGGCTGCCCAGAGAGGCGGTGGAGACACGTGTAGACGTGGTACTTCAGGGCATGGTTTAGGAGGCCTGGGGAGTTGGGTTGGGGGTTGGACTTGATCTTAGACATCTTATCCAACCTTAATGATTCTCTGATTCTGTATGTTCATTTGTTGAAGTAGGGCAAGTCAAGACAATGCGAGAGGCTGAATGAAACTGGTCTTGTGATACAAATACTTTGTAGTGTCTAGAAGGTTTTTGGCCCTGTGCAGGTGTGTGCAGCTCTGTGCTGCTTATACTGAAAACACCCAATGTAGAGGTAGATCAATTTTCAAAAGTAATCTTAGTTTCAAGAGGTTGTCAAGTTTCTGATCCACATTTTTATTTGACCTGTATTACTACTACAAGCAGCCAATTAGGGGTTTAAGTTATTTACTCTGTAAATTATGATTTTTAAAATATCTTGTAATAGAGTCCTTTCCAGTTTCTAGTCTAAACTCTGTCCTTACTGTAACTACAGATAAATCTGTAATTGTCTTTATTTTCTCCCACAGATCAATATTTAGAAGTTAGTTAATGAAGCCAAATCACTGTGCCGCTACACTGAGTCTCAGCATGAACAGTTTGTGGTAAAGTGTTCCTTCTTGATTAAGTATTTATAGATAGTGGGACTGAGAAAGGCAATTGTTCCCAAAGCTTTGGCATCTCTACAGTATTCTCATAAGAACAAAGATGATTCAAAATAAATGTCAGAAGGGATTTGCTGGCTGCTGGAATTAGACAGTTGTGTGATGCAGAATTTTCTTTTGATATCAGCATGGTGTTAGAACGGCTCACTACTTTGCAAACTTGAAATACCAATCAAACAGCTGAATTTAAACAGTGTGATGCTTTTCTATTTACATAGAGTGAAAAAGACAGGAAGCTGAGAGAGCTTGGGGAAAATACCCACTGGGTGGGAAGGATAGTGTTTGATTTATTATTATTTTAATTGCCTAATGGTGCTAAGGGAGATTCTAATGAAAATCCTTGGAGAAGTCTTCAAAGAAGGAAAGATAAATATTGTAAATGTTATTTATAGCCTTTAGTGTTTCTTTTCACCCACATAAATACAAAAATTAAATACAAGGGCTGGATCACGTCTTCTGAAGCTTTTCCTTTACATACGCAATGTAGAAGAGTCAAACATAGCTGCCCGGAAAATAATAGCGATGGAGGGACTTTGTAAATGTCGTGTTGCCTCCACCCACCTGCCTGAGCCTTGTGTTCCTGTGCTGATCTTGGCAGAAGTTGACTACGGGGTGGACTCCTGTCAGGATGTCATGTAGTCTTTAATGGGCCATTAAAATGTGCCAGCATGTAGTTCTGAATTGTGTTTCGATTTGGGATAATGCTTTCTTGCAAAAAAAAAAAAAAAAGGCATAGGCTGCAGTCAGACACAGTGTCCAAACCCTGGCAGAGAGAGGGCAAGAATTTTCTTCTTTCAGCTGCTTGCCATTTCCCCCTCTTTATAGCTTCCCATCCTCCTGATCTGGTAATATGACTGCATTTTTAATCACTCTCTAATCCAGTTTACTGAAAATGATCCAGGTTACTCTAAAAGGATTTAATAATGGAGTTTTCCCCTTGAATTATTTTGAGAAACAGCTGTGGCACTACACTTAAATTTAAAGACATTGTGGTCTGGATGGAGGGTAATTATGCACAGTGGTAGATAGGGGGAAGAACTTCTTACTTGACTTAGCTGTAGCCAAAGAAGATAATATGATCCAGTTTTTAGGCTTAGAGTTCATTATCTAGTGCATGAAAGAGACTGTCTCCCCCAAATATTTATTAATACACGCTTTGAATACATTTAAAATAGACCTGGTGGAAAAAATTCAGGGTGAAGATCATGTAAAAGGAAAACACTTTATTGACAGGACTGATTTTAAACATCTCATAGGAGGTGCTTTTTATCCTGTTCCAGCTCCTATTCGACATCTAAAGGAGTCTCATTTAAAATGTTTCCTTTATTAATAGTGGTTGTTTTCAAGTCCAGCCAGTGGCTTCAGTGGCTCTTCTGCCCAGTTTGGCAGAACTTCCTGACTGCCTGGCAGTTCGAAAGGTAGACTGCAGCTTATTTAGAAACTGCAAGATAATAATTTGGAATATGTTGACTGTGAACCTGGTAAATAACTATTTACGTTTTTTATTTCAATTTTGACGTAAATTAGAAGGAAAGAGAAATTTTAAGTTAAACCATGCATTTCTGGTATACAAGTATAATGAACTATGTGTTTATGTTTATAGCTCTTTACTTGCCCTTCCTCCTTGTTGATTTGAAAACTGATCACAGAAAAAAATCTAGAAACTAGGAAGAAAGTTTTCTCTCACTCTCCTTTTCTCTGTCACTGATACCTTCACAAAAGCCGCTGCCTGCTCTTCTATAGAGGTAGGCCTGTTGGTGATCGGAGATGGGTAGCAAGGCAAAGGTCCTCTTCCCTTTTTTTTTCTTGTATGTCTAAAGTATTACAGCTTCTTTCTTCATAAGTTTCTTGGGAAATTGTTTTATCTTCTACATCTTTCGTGTATAAAAGGACAGCACAGGTAGAGGGGCTGCTGGAACTGGGGAAACCTCCTCTCCCAAATCTGCTTTAGAGCAAACGCGTGAATTTCTTTGAATGAGAAGCAGAGCAGAGCCGCATGTGTCTCGCTGTCTGCTAGCGTGTATGCTTCTATTAATATAAACAGAAGTAGATCTGTTTGTGTGCGTGTTCTATAACATGCTGCTCTGTCTTCTAAAATGTCCATGCAACCACATAACACTATAATATCAGTGAGCAGTTTTAGCAGATCCTGAATCAAGGCCATGCAGATGTACTCCTGATTTCTCCTAGGGTTGAGTTTTATAAATATTTATATACACAAGATTTTCTGTTTGCAGTTTGCTTGCATTAAGATATTCCCATTTATTTTAACCATATGAACAAAAAATCATTAGCAATATGTTGGAGAACCACCCACAAGATGCTTACAGTCAGTAAGATCTTATTCTGTGCTACAGATTTTCTTCCTAGTTTATCTTGAGACATTTGGGCCTACAGTTTTATTATTTAATATTTATTTTTGAAGAGTGTTATTATTGTGACTCCTAATAGAATTACTTTCATGGACTTATTCTAGCAGAGTTGTTTTTAAATAATTGGGAAACAGCGAGACACATCTTCAAATTTAAGTGATCTAATTTATTGAATCCAGATAACGAGTGCTTTGACAAGTTCTGTCCATGTTGCTCAGTGCATTATCAATGCTTGTTGACACTAAGAAAAGCAGAATTTGATCTGCTGTTTCCGAGACCACGAGTTTGATGTTGTTGAAATAAGTGATGCATGACTTTTTATATGCCAGATAACTGTTTTCTGTTCGTTTTCTTCTGTTTTCCCTTTTTATTACCTTTGCTTCTGATGACATTTTCAGTAGAATTAAATTTTCCAATAGAGCCCTTACTTGTGTGCTATCAAAAAGCTCACATTATGAAATTCCAACAAGCAGTACTACTGAAGGGTTTGGGGATTTTTTTAGTGCTTTGTGTTTTCTTTCCACTTTTTCCAGACTCATCAGTTGTCTCCTACATACCATTGCTGCCTTCTGACCTGCCAACATGGAGTAATTAAAGCTAACCACACTGTGAGCATGCTTATCCTTAATTTGTGCTCCTTCAGGGGTGCACATGGAGTGAACACTTCTGTTGTTATATGTTTACTGTGACTTTGTGATCACAGCTTCGAAATACAGAGTCAGCTGCTTTGGGATATATCTTGCCTTTAGCCCAAAATAAGCGTCACGTATAAAATCAGTAGCCCAAGACTGTTACTATTTCACTTAAAAGGTTTAGGGACATTAAACAAATTCTTTATTTGCTTTTTGGTGGTTTGCTGGTAGTAACAGTTCTTTTTCCGTTACATTTGTGCTCATATTTCTGAGCAATAATATGTACCTTTATTGAAGACTGAAGTAATACTTGCATCTTCCAGACTATTTGGCATTTACTAACATGCACGACAAATTGCTGCGTTTCTTACAGTTGAACAAATCTTGGCAGGTTTGGTATGATATTATATATCTGTAACTATTGCTTAGGAGATCGGCATGCTTGAATGCAATTACATAGGGCGAAGAAGATTTGTTTTATTAAATGCAATATGTTGTATAGCAACATTATTATGTTTCTTGAGTGGTTAGAAGTGTTCTAAATGTTTTTGTTGTTTTCAAAAAGTAGCATTCTTTTCAGTACACTTAAGTGTCAATATTTATTAACATCTACGGTTTACTCTAATTATATAAAATGTAACAAACCAAATACACCCAGCATCTTATATTTTATGCAATAGTACTCTATTTTATAATCAGTTCACTTAGTTTTCTGTGTATATATATGATCAGACTAGAGCTACGTTTACTTGACTCTTCAGTTGTATCATTCTTTGTCTCAATGTCTGAAGCAAGTTACCTCCTACTCCAAGATTTTCAGTGATTAATATTAGCAGCGCAAGTTCCCTGAGGTTTCTGCAATAATTAAAATATTTTGATAATAGTACTGTACTTAGAAACTGGCACTCTGAAGACCACGGTCCTTTGCAAAGGTGAGTTTTCAAGGGGGTAGGGGGCGGCAGGGAAATCCATTCTTGCTTTTTCTTTTTTCCTTTTATATTTTTTTCCCTCTGTTCATTCTGAAACTACGACTTGATGAATGTCATTAGGCTGTAATCCATTTATTCCGTGTGGTGGTGGGAACAGAGAACTAGAGATTTCATTTGGACTGAGTGAACCAGAGTCACTCTGAACTGAGCCCCCGCTGCCAT